>JAQZBX010098018.1:0-11624 GCA_029593785.1 Cabassous unicinctus | reverse complement strand
CTTGGGGAGGGGGATGAGGATGTGAATATTAACCCAACACTAACTCCATATCCTGAAGGATAGGTTTCCAACCCCATGAATCATCAGATTCTGAGTCAGCTACCACTAATGATCAGACAAGAGACCTCAGGTCTGACTAGGTCTCCCATTCTGACGCAGGCACATGCACACAAACAATTATATCTGTCACTTTCTATGTGTCCCACACCATGTGAGACCCATAACAAAATACTAAGTATGAAATCCAGCCCCTGACCTTTAAACATTTGTAATTAGTTGAGAAAACAAGGTGCTCGCACATGAATAATCAGTAATCATAGGAGCTAAATACAAACAATGGCAGCCAACAAGAGAAGCTACATAGTCCTAGATCCCAAGCACCAAGAAGTGGTACAGACCATGAAAACTTTGACTTTATAGTAGGAAGAAATCATTTTAAGGCTGGAAGGGTAAGGGGAGGATTTACAAAGGAGTTGAGACTATAGAGAATTTAGCTGAGCTGAGAATAGTAGTGAGGACATCTCATTTCTGTCCCTCTGGAGACCTCCAGTGCAGTGTGGGGTCTTCTCATGGTAAGCTAGAGCTTGTGAGGCTGTGAAAGATGATAGCAGAGGACCATCAGCATGCAAGAGACCAGAATATCCGGGAAGAGAGGATTAGATATTTCGCCCCTGTAAAAGGACATAGAGAGCTCCCCCTTCTGGATCCACAAGGCAGAACACCATCTAAATTCAAGCTCCTGTAGGAACTGGGGTCAGCCACTGGTTCCTAAAGGAGCCTAGGCTGGAGTTTAAGAAAACAGACAACAGAATTGGGACCCTGGGAAAGCCTCAGATCATCATCAACAGAAAATATATCAGGAAAGTCTCATTTGCTAGTCTCCGGGCTGGTCACTGGGAGTCAAGCCACTTATAAGCCAGTTGAGAGGGTGGGCAAAAAAAATAATAATAATCATAATACAATGAGTGAAGGTATATCAGGATTTAGGATCCTGCTTTTTATATCTCACCTACCTTAGGGCGGTATGTAAAGGCTTCTTCTCCCACCCTGGTTAGGAGACAGGGCCTGGCTCCTTCCCTGGGGGCACCAGAGAGGCAGGGGGAAGGGGATTCTGCCCAGCTAGTCCCCAGTGACGGTTGCTAAGGCGCTTCCATGGCTGGGCACATTTGATGCTCCACGTCCCGGTTCCCAAGAGACCAGCACCACAGCAACCACCCAGGAAACTGGGCCAGCCTGAGGGGTTGAAGGAGAGAAGAGGAGGAGAGGAGGAGGGAAGAAGGGGGCAGTGCTCGGCAGCCTGATCCCTGGCAGCCGTCTGTCTCAAATCCAGAGTAATATTATAGCCCTGCATGGGCAGATAGTGTGACCGTCTATGAAGAATCCCAATGGCCTGAGATGGGGGCCTCCACGCTCATCATTTAGGAGACCACAGCCTTACCCCCAAACTCCTCATTTTCACTCTGGATCCGGGAATAAGGGCAATTTCAAGTCATAGAGGTTAAAACAGTCATATCTACCCCAGATGTTCTTGGCCCAAATTAGCTTTGGGGCAGAGACCGGGCGAGGAGGAAGTCTCAGGGCACGCTGAAGCGGGCACACGCACACTGGAGCTTACACACACCCCACACACACGCACATCACAGAATCCACTCATGGGGGTGGTTCAGAAGGAAGAGTCTAAACCACAAGAGGAATCAAGATCTGGAGACAACTGAATTTCCCTCAGGGAGTTAGTCCAAACCACCCCCACCCCCGGAGCCCCCAAAGGTCACCCTTCATTCCCAGGGCAAGGTCCGGGGTTTTCAGAGGCATCTTGCCCACCTGGCTTCCACATCAGTTTGAGGCAGGAAGGCAGAGGAGCCTCCAGAACAGGGTCTATCAGATGGGGCTGCTCTCCTGGCTCTGCCCGAGGGGGGGCTGCCTGGAGGACAGGGGAGGCATCTACAAGCACCAAAGGGCAGCTCTTCCACCCCTTCCCCAGGCCTCCTCCCAGCTACTGGAACTGCCCCTTCTCGCAGCAGCTACTGTGCCTGATGTTTATGCTCCAGGTTGTGCTGGATGTGGCTTCCTGCACCTTCAATTCACCCACCCCATCTGGTCTGTGCAGGAAGCAGGGAGCAGCAGAGGTTTTTCCTTCAGGAAAGGCTCCCCTGCTTCTCTGGGGGTGGGCTAGACACAGAGTCACCATCAAGACTTTAAGGATCCATTTCAGGGTCCCAGAACGCTGGTGAAGACATGACACCCAAGCTGGGCTCAGAGGCACAGGCTGTTGGCTCCTTGCTCATTCCCCAAATATCAGTCTGCCTCCGCTGTCTGATCCTAGGACTTTGTGAATCTCTTCAGCTCTCTGCTGCCGCTCTGTGGTTATCTCAGGAAGGGCCAGGGTTGCTTGACGGCTCCCAGTGCCTTCCAGGACAGGCAACACCTTCCCTTGCGTAAAGCCCTGACCACCCCAGCCCCCAGCCCCAAAGCCCCTCCGCAAACTTCCAGCCCCAGCCGAGGAATCTGGACACAGCAAACCTCTTAACTCCCAACCTCACAACACCCCTCATGAGTTACATCCTGAGGAGAAGGGAGTTCTCTCCAGCAGAGGAAGGACTCCTCCCCTCTTCTCTCCCGCTCCACCGGCTTCCCTTCCCTCCTTTCCCCTCCGCTCCCCACCCAGTCCTTGCCAGCAGCCAGGAAGGAAGCTGCTCATAGTCGGGCGGGCAGGGCACTTCCAGCTCACACTGAACAACCCCGGTTGGGCTATAAAAGAGTCAGGGCCTTCCGCCCCCGCCTCCATCACCACAGCACCCACAACCCCTCCTCACACACCCAAGACCCAGGGCCTTCCCTTCCTCCCCACCCCCAGAGGAGCCCCAAAGCCCGGGCATGCCCACCTCGAGTCTGCAGAGTGGGAAAGCAGGAGGCGCCTCCTCCATGTTTTGGAGGGAGCTGGCGGCCAGGGGTCTGGGCCCCCTCAGGGAGGGAGATCCCGCTCCTCGCCCTCAGAAGGGCCCCTCCCTCCTGACCAGGGCCGATCGGGAGGGGGCTGCCAGCCGGGCCAGCCCTCCCCACAGAAACGCAGCTACCGTCAGGCATGAGGAGCTAGGCTCCTGACCAGATTATCTCTAAAGCCCCTTCCCAGTTAAAGTCCCACAGTTTAAAATTAAATCTATTTCCTATCAATAGAACTTCAACTCTGCACATCTTGTGGATTTTGTGGGGTTTTTTTTTTTCTTCCAGAAGTTACTCTTTAAAATGCAAGTGCCATTAAGAACAGTCAGCTGCTGAGACATATAAGCGTTAACACCTTAGCAGGGACGGCTGACAAAGAGCAAGGGGCAGAAAGCAAGACTAGACGTGGGCAGAGGCACCTAGGAAGGAAAGGAAAAGGCCCCCATACCAGACGCAGAAGAGTCAAAACCTTTCAGGAGTGTCACTGTTTTGATTTCAGGTTACCTTGGTGGAACTTAGAACATACCAGGCAATGCTGCCCACAGCCCCAGGAAAGTTGAGAGAAGAAAAGCTTCCCTGTTACAAAAGCTTCCACCTTGGGCTTTTTCTGTCTCTGCACTGATTTTCCCCTCCCCTTTCTACAACCCCTGACATGGCTCCCTCTGCCCCAGATCAAACACCAGGTCAGGACTAGCCAGACCCACAACCACCCCGCCTCCCAACCTCCCTTGTGGCTAGAGAATGCTCCCTCTCGAACCCATTGCCGCTCACCCAGACCCCTCTAGCCTCAGCTGAGTCTCTTCTCAGTAGCTCTTTTCCATTGCCTCCAGGACACAGCTTTGGGTCCTGGGTGGGCTGCACACATTTGCAGTAAAACAAACCAATGTTTATGAAGCCCCTACTCAGTGCAGGATGCTGTCAGGCCTAATGGAGAATTAAATGAGCAGAAACTGACCTGTGCCTTCCAGGGCACACAAGCTGGTTTGGGAGAGAAATCACATACCCAAAGAAAGCTGCCCAAGAACCCCCACTGGGAGGAACCAGAGGAAGAGGTGTTCCCAGGGCCTGATGACAGGATGACAAAGAGCCGTCTGGGAGTAGAGAGAGGGGGGTGTTTTAGTTTCCCAAGCTGCTCAAGCAAACACCATGCAATGGGTCAGCTTAAACAATTGGAATTTATTAGCTCACGGATTTGAGGCTAAGATGAAAGCCCAAATCAAGGCATCATCAAGGCGAGGCTTTCTCCCCGAAGACTGGTGTACTGGGACTGGCTGCTGAAGATCCTGTGTCCTTAGCTTGTCACATGGCAAGGCACATGGCAGCATCTCCTGGTCTCTCCCTTCTCTGTCAGCTTCTTTCTGCTCCCTTTGTGTCTTTCTCTTTTTCTCTCTGTCTGAATTTCATTCTCTTATAAAGGACTCCAGTAATAGGATTAAGACCCATCCAGATTGAGATGAGCCACATCTTAACTGAAGTAACCTCATCAAAAGCTCCTACTTACAATGGGTGCTTGCCCACAGGAATGAATTAAGTTTAAGAACATGTTTTTCTGGGGTCCATACCACTCAGACCACCAAAAGGGGCATTTAGAAAGGCCTCACAGAGGAAACGTGCTGGGCTGTGTGTTCGCTGGGTCCTCCATGGCACAGACACCAAGAAGGAGTTAGAAGCATAAAAGAATTGTTGGGGGTAGCATCTGGGAAAAATAAAGGGGAGAGGGAGCAGGATTAGGCAGGGCAAGCCTTCAGAGTATGACACCTGTGAAAGGAGACAAGGAAAGAAGGAGGATTTGGTAGGAAGAGCCTCAGACTACAGTGACGCAATGAGAAGGTCTTGGCCAGCACAAAGGCTGCATGCAAATGAGTCAAGGATGGGCAGAAATGACGAGCCCGTCTACCTCTCCGGGGCTCAGTCATTGTCTGAAGCCTCCAAGGAGGCACGTGGCCTTAGACTGAAGGCGGGGCAGCTCAGGAAGGCATCCCAGCTGGAAGCTGTCAGCTAACTGCACTTCCTGCAGCAGGTTCACCAGAGCTGGAAGGGGGAGAAAGATTTTCTTTAGTCAGAGGGGAAAGGGAAAGGGATTGCTGCTGGAGGGCACAGCATAAGCAAGGTCCCAGAGGGAGGAAAGTAGAAGGACTGTTTGGGAATCCACGAGGAAGCCCATTTGTCTGGAACAGAGGGTGTGAGCAGCATACTTGGGAAATTGAGGGCCGGGCAAGTGTGCTGGAATGGCCTTGGCCTTCAGCTGAAGGTTTCAGGGTGGAGCCAAAACGTAAAGAAAGCCTTGCTCACGAGAACTGGAATCTGAAAAAAGGGTCATTTTGGCCATGCTCATTTTAGGTGGTGGCTGAAAGTAAGCCAGAAACCAGGTTGAAAATGTCTGTGAGATAGGGGACTGACTCCCCTCTCCTGGCCCCCTGGTAAAGCAAAGTGAGGTGGGGGGTAGAGCGGGGTCTCTGGGCTTCGGAACCGTGGGGCAAGGCTGGGTTGAGCACAGGCCTTGTGCTTCTGCTCTGCACCTACCCCTTTGCTGAGAAAAGTGTAGCAACGCACTTGGGGCATCCAGGAGCTCAGGGTTCTCTGTGTTTACAAGGCCCCTTCACCCTCCACCCTCCAAACTGGCAGACCCTTCCTTCTTGGTGTGACCCAGAGCTCACAGCACAGCCCGTTCCTTCCGGCCAATCCCCCAAGCCCACCCCACTCCTTATCCTCCACTGCTTTTCAAAGGAGTCCAGCCAACACAAATCTACACGTTTGTTTGTCTGCCTGTCTGCCTCTCCCAGTCTCTGCCTATCCCAGTCTCTCCACTTGCATGTCTTTCTTGCAGTCTCAGAGATCTCAAACCCATGAGACTTAGACCCCTGTAGACCCAGATGACCCCAGCGTATGGCCTTTCTCCAGACCCTGGATGGCTTAGAACTACAAACCCCAGCATGCACTATGGCTGGAGGTGCCTAAGAAGTACTGGTGTGTACCACTTGCACCCTGGGAATTGTAGTTTCCCTATCCTCCACACTTTTTGGGGTTCCAAAATATCCCCAGTGGGCAATTCCTGCCTCAGCCCTGATTGCTGGGTTTATCAGCCAACCTACCACCCCCAGGGAAGCATGCGTCATGGATGACAGGGTGGGGGTGGAGGCCCTAGATGGCAGCTTCCTGCTCTTTTGTGTCCCCCCATTTGAGTCATGGGAGGCGGGGGTTCCAGGAAATTGGGGTTGGGAGGGGAAGGAATGCCCTAATGCCAGACTCAAGGGCAAAGGGTCACTGCATCCTCGCTGAGACTTATCCTCAAAAAGACTCAGAGGTGGGGGTCTAGGACCTCTTGCGCATGGGGAGGGATGGTGAAGGAGAGAGCCCAGAGTGACCCTAGAGATCTCAGCAGTGACTATGAATCTGGGATTCCATCAGCCCCTCCTACTCAAGGGTGCTTAACCTCTGCCTGACCCTTCAGGGAAAGGCTGGCAAGGGGTGAAATGTAAGGCCTCTCCTTCTGGTCTGATACCATAGAAGGGTCTTTCTGACCCTCTGGTGGCTCCACTCTGCCATTCCTCCCACGCTCCAGCTCCCGCACGCCAGTGCCAGCTCCACGGGACACCTGGGTTCCCACTTATCAGCCATAGTCCTCACAGCGGAACCCAGGCGTCCGGCCCCCCACCCTCTGGGCCAGCGGGCGTGAGCCGCGGCTTTACAGCCTCCCAACTGGGCTTGTTCCTGTCCCATTGTGTATGTGACAGGGGCGGGGCGAGGGCCAGCACTGGAGAACCCCCTCCCACCACCCCCTCCCCGCTTCCTAAGGAAAAGGCCCGGGACTCTGCTCAGAGCGGCAGAGCTGACTGCGCAGCCGACATGGGCAACTTGAAGAGTGTGGGCCAGGAGCCTGGGCCACCCTGCGGTCTGGGCCTGGGCCTTGGCCTCGGGCTGTGCGGCAAGCAGGGCCCAGCGTCCCCGACGGCAGAGCCCGGCCGGGCGCCGGCACCGGTGCCCCCGCCAGCGCCTGACCACAGGTGAGGCCCGCCACGGCCAGGAGCAGGCAGGCAGGAGGGCAGGTAGTCCACGCAGGCAGCCCGGGGCTGGGAAGGGCTGGTGCCTGCAACCCAGCCAGGGGGCCAGGTCACCAACACAGAAGAGCCATCCCTGGGGACATGACAGAACAGGAAGGTCAAGGAGACTTGGGAGGTATCCAACAAGAGACCAGGATGGGCTGCGGGGCTCAGATAAAAGTGGGGGTTAAGAATGCTGGTTACAGAATCAGGCCAGGATTGGACTCCTACTCACCACCAAAGCTGTTTGACTTTGAGCAAGTTACCTACCTTCTCTGAGCCTCAGTTTTATATAAAAGGAGATATGGCAGTACTTACCTCATGGGGTAGTAAGTTTCTAGCTCACAACAAGCCTTCCACCAAAAGAAGCAGAAGGAGCCGGGAGAGGTAGTTACAGGGGAATGAGAAGGATGGAGTCTCAGGAAAGGTGGTGGGAGTTGGACGAGCAGATTCAGGCCTGAAGAGAAGAGAAAGGGGGCCTGTGGGATGGGGGGCTGAGGAGAAAGAGCAGTTGGGCTCCTTCTCCAGGCCCCTTCTCCTGGGTGACCAGCAAGCCCAAACCTGACCCTGTAGCCCCAACTACAGGCCTGAGGCAGAAGTGGCTGGAGAGAGGAATGTGTCCAGGTAGGGTGGCCAGGCAGGTAGGGTGGCTGGGGCTGCAGGCAGCCCCCTGAGGAAAGGCTGAGGGGCCCAGGACCCTGCCACACTGACACACCCCGTGGCCTGAGTCCCTCCCTTCCTCCCCTGCGGCTGGCGGCTCTGGGAGGAAGTGATAAGGCCTCTGAGGCTTCCCTTCACATGATCAGCTACTGTCAGGAGGGGGTTTGAGCAAGGAGTGGAAATCTGAGCTGAGGAATCCCTTGCTGGTGCTTCCCTCAGCTTAGGCACTGGGCTCTGTAACCCTCAATATAGGGCATCTGCAACTTTGGGGTCGGGGGGGTGGCCACTCCATCTCCAGAAGACGAGGGTCTGGCTGGGACGACCCAGCCTCAGGCCAGGGGCTCAGGAGGCAGGAGGGACTGGATGTCAGAGCAGGGTCTACCCTGTGTGACCTCTGGCAAGATGCCTAACATTTCAGGGCCTCAGGCACCTCACCTTTAAATGGGGATGCAAATAGTGCCACCTCCTGAGGTTGATGTGAGGGAGCAGGGTGGTCTCTAGGCCACAGCCTGGGACACCTGGGAAACCAATTTCTCCCCCATGACCCCATGCCTGGCTCCCAACAGCCCCCCACTAACCCGGCCCCCGGAGGGGCCCAGGTTCCCTCGAGTGAAGAACTGGGAAGTAGGGAGCATCACCTACGACACCTTGAGTGCCCAGGCACAGCAGGTGAGACCTGGGCCCCCACCCCCACCACGCGTGAAGCCCTCCCCACACTATCTCCAGGGTCAGGCTTGCTGAGGCCTGCTCTCAGATCTGAGCCTGAGCAAGTCAGCAACTCTCCTCTTATAATCAGTGTCCTCCTCTCTAAAAAGAGGACAGGAGGAGTGGGAAGAACCAGAGGAGCAGAGGGGCACGAGGGTAGGACGAGTCCTCAGTTACAAGGGACTTTTGTGACTCTCAACCTCCAACCTTGCCCCAGGCCTGTGCTAACCCAGCCCGACTTCACTCCCATTTCCAAACTCAGCCCTGACCCTGAGCCCACACTTCCTTGGACCCTCTCTCCCAAACCCCTGCCTCCAGGCCCCCTCCTCCTGGCCCCCATACCTTTACCTGGGCCTGACCTTTGTGCTTCCTGCTCTCCCCATTACCCAACCTCGCTTGGACCCAGGAAGGGCCCTGCACCCCAAGACACTGCCTGGGCTCCCTTGTATTTCCACGGAAACTGCAGAGCCGGCCCTCCCAGGGCCCCCCGGCCCCTGAGCAGCTGCTGAATCAGGCCAGGGACTTCATCAATCAGTACTACAGCTCCATCAAGAGGTGAGACCCTCCCCCAAGACCCACAGCTCAGCCCTCTCTCTTTTGACCCTCCTGAGTCCCTAGAAACCTCGAGCTCCCCTGCCCTATGACCCAACCCTATTTCACCCCAAGCCTGACACTACGTGGAGTCGTAACCTCAACCCCTTCCAGCCAGCCCTCCCACTGAGGGGTTGGACCCTCTTCCCCCATGTTCACACAAAGTCATTGTGGCTCCCCACCCCACCGGACTTCCTGCACATTCCATTTCCCTCCTCCCCCCAGGAATGGCTCCCAGGCCCACCAGCAGCGTCTCCAGGAGGTGGAAGCTGAGGTGGCGGCCACAGGCACCTACCAGCTTCGAGAGAGTGAGCTGGTGTTCGGGGCCAAGCAGGCCTGGCGCAATGCTCCCCGCTGCGTGGGTCGGATCCAGTGGGGGAAGCTGCAGGTGGGACTGGCTAGGGTGCCTGGGATGGGGGCTGGGGACAGGGGCCCAACACCTCCTGAGGCTTCCCTGAGGGGTCCAGGCCAGTGAGGGAGATTCTGGGTTATTCCCTTAGGGATTGGAAAGGTACAGGGGGCTGGCCCCCAGACCCCATCTTCAGTATCCCCTTTGGAGCCCTCAGCCCAGTAGCTAACACCTGGTTATTAAGCAGGACAGCCACCTTGGCTGGTGGGAAAGGGGACGGTGGAGAAAAAATCTAGACCCATCAAGTCGGCAGGGACGTCTGAGCCATGATTCTCCGGGAGGTATTGGCAGATTAACAGCAGCAGTCTTCCTGGAAAACGACCCCCGACTTCTTCCATTTGGGCCTTGTGTGCTTAGCCCAATCCCCTCACACCCAAACACACTGCTCCCCGGCAGTGCCCCACCGCCTCAGCGCCCCCTCCTTCACAGCCCTGGCCTCACACACGACTCAGAGCTCGCCTGGGTTACGGGAACAGCTTGTGCCCCGGCACTAAGAGAAGCAAGCTGACCCACAGGGGAAGTGAGTCCATGACCTTGGCCTCCTTAGCTGTAACTGGCCACCAAAGAATTTTTAATAAATCCACTTGCTCAGTAAATCCCAAAGGAGTCTCAAATAAAATAACAACAATTCTGTCTGACACTTGAATAACCCTGTGAGTTGTTCAATGCTTTATTTAAACTCTGAACTCATCTGAGCCCCCATATTTGACCCTCTTGCTGCTATGTCCCTCCCTAGGCTCCAGGCCAGCCACTGCCACCCCTGACACTGACAAAAGTTTCCTCCTCCCTCAGGCAGGAATGGGGCCATCCACTCAGCCAATCAGAATGGCTTCTCCTAGCATCAGAATATCAAGATTGGCCCCTGGAGGACGCTTAGCTCAGGTGCCCAGATCCCCATCATCTTTGTACTCCAACAAAGGCAGATGACTGGTCGGGGCCAACTGCCTTTCCTTGGGCAACTTGGGTAATGGGGAACTCACTACCTATATTCTAGGTGGCCTCCCCTATCAGTTGGTGCCCTTCCCCATTCATCAATTTAGCAGTGACTGGGTGCATCCCCTGTACCAAGTACCAATTTAGCTTCTGTAAGCATGGGGAGACATTTGTCCCAGGAAGGAGATAAGGAACAGACCAGGCCACACTGGGTGTACAGGAGTGCAGGGCAGGAAACAGTCAGTGTGGCTGCTTGGAGGTGAAGGAACCATGGCTCCCAGTGACGCTCCCAGCCTGTGAAGGCGGCAGATGAGGCTCACCATTCCCTCCCCACCTCCTGACCAGTGTGCCCTGCCAGGCTACGGGCTCCCCTGGGGCTGGAACTCAGGACCCCTGTCTCTCTCCTCTCTCCCCTACCTGGGACTGGCTCAGGTGTTTGATGCCCGGGATTGCAGCTCTGCGCAGGAGATGTTCACCTACATCTGCAATCACATCAAGTATGCTACCAACCGGGGCAACCTTCGGTGAGCGGCCCGCCCCACCAGCCCCCACCCCCACGCAGAGCCACTCCAGAGCCATCCTCACTCCACGCCCCAGTCTTCCCCCACTGGTGGCAGTGAAGGAGCGGCTCTGACCCAGCTCTCCCCCATGTCAGCTCGGCCATCACAGTGTTCCCCCAGCGTGCCCCAAATCGCGGAGACTTTCGAATCTGGAACGCCCAGCTGGTGCGCTACGCAGGCTACAGGCAACAGGATGGCTCTGTGCGTGGGGACCCAGGCAACGTGGAGATCACCGAGGTGGGCAAGGAGAGCTGCCCAGGAGGGTGTCCCCGAGGTGGAGAATGAGAACCCAGTCGATGAGGGTCCTGGGGTGAGGCACTGGGGATCCAGCCAAAGAGGGGATGTCTCGTTGAGATGAGGGTTGGGGGGTGCCAGTGAAGGGGTGCCTGTGGTATACAGGGAGACGCAGCGACAAGGGATCCCTGAGATGCAGGTTGGACCTCTCAGACCCCCTTCTGCCCTCCTCTCTCGCAGCTCTGTATCCAGCATGGCTGGACCCCAGGAAATGGGCGCTTTGACGTGCTGCCCCTTCTGCTCCAAGCTCCAGATGAGCCCCCAGAACTCTTCCCTCTGCCCCCCGAGCTGGTCCTCGAGGTGCCCCTGGAGCACCCCACGTGAGCACAAAAGAGTCAGGGTTGGGTGGAGGAGGGACCATCCCTGAGCCCCTCGAGGACGGGGCTGGCTCAAGGAGGGTGGGTGCAGGCAAGGCTCTATGGTGGGCCTGATTCAAGGCCCCCCGATTCTCCCCAGGCTGGAGTGGTTTGCAGCCCTGGGGCTGCGCTGGTA
>JAQZBX010098017.1:0-11624 GCA_029593785.1 Cabassous unicinctus | reverse complement strand
GAGCATTTCTTCATGTGTTTTTTTGCCATTTGTATTTCTTCTTTGGAGAAATGTCTATTCAAGTCTTTTGCCCATTTTTTAATTGGGTCGTTTTTCTTTTTATTGTTGAGTTGTAACATCTCTTTATATATCCTGGATATTAAACCCTTATCAGATATGTGATTTCCAAATATTTTTTCCCATTGAGTTGGCTGCCGTCTCTGTCTTGCTCATCTTTTTTAGGAGGCACTGGGAACCGAACATGGGACTTCCCATGTGGTAGGCGGGGAGCTCAATTGCCTGAGCCACATCTGCTTCCCTTTGTGCCTTTTTAAAAACATAGAGATGATAGAAAGATATTATTTGTATCCTTTAAGATTCAGTTTGTAAAGATTATGTACTAAGGTTAAAAGGCAAAACAAAACACCTTAAAATTAATTTTGTGTAGTGCATATTACATAAGGAGTTTGCAGTCTTTTTGGAAAATTGAGACATGAGTGAACTGTTAAATAATACAAGATAATGTAATTGCACAATTAATAATACAGTAAGTTCTGTAGAAAGATTAAAGATGGCCTTGAGAAGATGGAACTCCTAAGGTAAAGCTAAGGCTTAATAAGAGTTAGGTAGGTAAAGAAGAAGGTGAAAGACATGGAAGGCAGGGGAATATAGCATGAAGAAAAGTTCAAAGAAATAGAATGGTATCTGAGGAGACTGGAAGTAGTATACCATTGTTAGAGTGTCATTTGTTACGTGAGATTGGGCAAGCGATGAGGCTAAATGGGGAGGCAAGACCCAGACTGTAAAGACCACTGAACTTTGTGAGGAGTTTGGCCTTTCTAGACTAGCAGTCTTCTAGCTGAGTTACTCAGAAGTCCAAATGTGGACGTAGTTTTAAGGGTTGTAGGTCCCAGCTCCTCAACTTCTCTTTGTATTCTTTCCTATAATTGATCTGCCTGAAAACACTCCTACAGTTCACATGTCATGTGGGTTCTCCATTCCACAATTGTCCTTTACCTGCTTCTTTAAAAAGAGGGGCTGAGTTGGTGCACATTGTCTTAATTTTATTACTTTGGTTTTATAATAAGTTTTGAAACTAGGTGGTGGAAGTCCTCCAGTTTTTTCCTTCAAAGTTGTTTTGGCTATGGGAAGCGGGTGTGGCTCAGTGGATGGAACTCCCGTTTACCATATGGGAAGCCCCGGGTTCGCTTCCTGGGGCCTCCTTGTGAGGGCAGGCCAGCCCGCGCGGCGCGGTGGGCTGATGCGGCGGGACCTTGCAGCAAGGGGGAGATAAGCAGACACAGAGAAGGCACACAGAGAATGGACACAGCAAGCACAAGCAGCAAGGGGGGATAGATGAATAAATAAATAAATCTTTAAAAAAAAAAAAAAAAAGTTGTTTTGGCTATACAAGAGCCTTAGCTTTTCTGTATAAATTTCAGAATCACTTTGTCAAGGACTACAAAAAATCCCACTAGGATTTTGATTCAGATTGCAATGAATTTGTAAATCAATTTGGAGAGAATAGATATCTTAAGAATATTGAGTTTTTAAGTCCACGAACAGACATGTTTCATTTATGTCTATAACTTATCAATGTTTTGTAATTTTCAGCATATAAATCTTATACATATTTTGTTAGATTTATCCCTAAATACATGTATGTTTTAAAAAATAGAAACAGAATGTATTAGTCAGCCAAAAGGGGTGCTGATGCAAAATACCAGAAATCTGTTGGCTTTTATAAAGGGTATTTATTTGGGATAGAAGCTTACAGTTACCAGGCCATAAAGTATGAGTTACTTCCCTCACCAAAGTATGTTGCCACATGTTGGAGCAAGATGGCTGCCAACATCTGCAAGGGTCCAGCCTCCCTCTTCCTCTTAAGGCTCTGTGGTCCCACCTTCTTCCAATATCAGCTAGCTGTAGGCTGGGATAAGTCTTGTCTCTCTCTCCCAGGGCTCGTTCCTCTCTGGACTCAGCTTCTCTGTTCTCTCCACAAGGTCAGCTGTAGACTTTCAGGCTTTCTCGCTTCCTGGGGCCTCTGCTGTGTCTGTGGAGCCATCTCTATTCCTTTGTGTTCTCCTGTGTGTTTACTTCCCTGGGCTTCAGCTCAGAACTCCAACCTTCCTTCTCTGCGGTGAGGTTTTTCTGTGAGTCTCCACCCACCTAGGAGGTGGGGACTCAGCATCCTTCTGAGGTGGTCCAATCAAAGCCTTAATCATTATTTAATCAAGTAAAAGTGAAACCTCTCAATCCAATATAATCTAATATGCCCAGAGGAGCAGACCAGTTCACAATTATAATCCAATATCTATATTTTTGGAATTCATAAACAATATTTAACTGCCACACAAAGTATAATTAATTTCCAAAAAGTTAATATTTACAGTACACCAGAAATCATATCCTTTGCATCAACTTAAACTTAAGAGGAAAAACCTTATATTTCTCAGCTTAAACATTTGTGTAGGGAAGAAAATGCATTGCAAAACTGTTTCAAGAGGGAAGGAAGCCCAGCAGTTCTGATATATACTAAAGTTTGAGGACTGCTGCTTTAGTTCAGTACTGTCTAATGGAAATATAATGTGAGCCACATAGATAATTTATAATTTTCTGATAGTTACGTTTTAAAAAATATTTTAAAAGATGAAATTAATTTTTAGAAAGTATTTTATTTAACTCATTTTATCTAAAATATTATTTTGTTATGTAATCAATGTAAAAATTATTTGTATATTTTGTATTCATTTTTTTATGTGCGGGCTATCTTCAAAACCCAATAAGTTTTTTTTTTTCCTCAAAACTCATAATCCACACACTCACTTCACTATTGACCATTGACCAGTAAATACATTGTCAGAGACTGGCATTGACATCCAGGTTAAGGTTTTGGGAATTATTATTTTTTTTTTTTTATCAATTTTTTGATTAATAATTTTTTTGTTGTTGTTAGAGAAGTTGTAGGTTTACAGAAATATCATGCATAAAATATATAAAATGCAGAGTTCCCATATACCACCCTATTATTAACACCTTGTGTTAGTATGGTACCTTTGTTATTATTTATTAAAGAATATTTTTATAACTGCACTATTAACTATAGTCTCTTATTTACAATAGGGTTCACTATGTTGTACAGTCTTATGTTTTTCTTTTAATTTTTATTCTAGTAACATATTATAGCCCCAAATTTCCCCTTTTAACCACATTCAGATATAATTCAGTGCTCACAATGTTGTGCCACCATCACCACCATCCTTTTCCAAAACTTTTCAATGAACCCAAATAGAAATTCTGTACAATTTAAGCATCAACTTCCCCATTACCTACCCTCAACCTAGCCCCTGGTAACCTATATTCTAGCTTCTGACTTTATGAATTTGCTTATTCTCATTAATTCCTATCAGTGAGATCATACAATATTTGTCCTTTTGTATCTGGCTTATTTCACTTAATAGATGTCTTCAAGGTTCATCCATGTTGTTGCATGAATCAGAACTTCTTGCCTTTTTAATGCTGAATTAATATTCCATTGTGTGTGTTGCCACATTTTGTTTATCCATTCACTGGCTGATGGATACTTGGGTTGCTTCCATCTTTTGGCAATTGTGAATAATGCCACTATGAATAGTGCAAATATCTGTTCCAGTCCCTGCTTTCAGCTCTTTTGTGTATATACCTAGTATAGGATTGCATGGTCATATGGTAAGTCTATACTTAGTTTTCTGAGGAACCATCAAATTGTCTTCCACAGTGGGTGCTCCTTTCTGCATTCCCATCAGCAATGAATGAGTGTTCCTATTTCTTCTAACACTTGTAATTTTCTGGGTTTTTAAATAGTAGCCATTCTAGTGGGTATAAAATGGTATCTTCTAGTGGTTTTGATTTGCATTTTCCTAATAGCTAATGTTGAGCATCTTTTCATGTGCTTTTTAGTCATTTGTATATCCTCTTTGGAAAAATGTCTATTTAAGTCTTTTGCCCATTTTAAAATTTGGGTTGTATTGTGTGTGTGTGGGGGGGGTACCGGGGCTGGGGATTGAAGCCTGGACCTCATGTGGGAAGCTGGCGTTCAACCACTGAGCCACATCGGCTTCAGCAAGTTGTTTTTTTTTCCGTTTGTTTGTTGTTTTGTTTTTTAGGAGGTACCGGAGATCGAACTCAGGACCTCCCATGTGAGAAGCAGGCACTCAACCACTTGAGACATCCACTCCCAGTTGTTTGTCTTTTTATTGTTGAGTTATATATTCTGGATATTAAACCCTTATTGGATATGTGGTTTCCAAATATTTTCTCCCATTGAGTAGGTTGTCTTTTCACTTTCATGATAAAGTCCTTTGATACACAAAAGTGTTTAATTTTGATGAGGTCCCATTTATCTGTTTTTTCTTTTGTTGCTTGTGCTTTGGGTATAAGGTCTAAGAAATCTTTGCCTAACACAAGATCCTGAAGATGCCGCCCTACATTTTCTTCGAGGAGTTTTGTAGTCCTGATTCTTATATTTAGGTCTTTGATCCATTTTCAGTTAATTTTTGTATATGGTGTGAGATAATAGGGGTCCTCCTTCATTCTTTTCATATGGCTATCCAGTTCTCCCAGCACCATTTGTTGAAAAGACTATTCTTTCCCAATTGAGTAGACTTGGCTGCCTTGTCAGAAATCAATGTGCTATAGATGTGTGAAGGTCTATTTCTGAACTTTAAATTCGATTCCATTGGCCTATATATTTATTCTTGTGCCAATACTGTGCTGTTTTGACTACTGTAGCTTTGTAATAAGTTTTAAAGTCTGGAAGTGAGAGTCCTCCAATTTTGCTTTTCTTTTTCAAGATGGTTTTGGCTCTTCAGGGCTCCTTACCCTTCCAAGTAAATTGGATGATTGGCTTTTCAATTTCTATGAAGTTGGGTGTTAGAATTTTGATTGGGATAGTTCTGAATCTGTAAATCGTTTTGGGTAGAATTGACATGTTAGTCTTCCCATCCCTGAGCATGGAATGTCCTACCATTTATTTAGGTCATCTTTGATTTCTTTTAGCAAAGTTTTGTAGTTTTCCTTGTATAAGTCCTTTTTATTCTTGTTTAAATTATAAAAAAATTTTTAATTTAAAAATTAGTTTTCTACACTTATATCACCTCTCCTTTTGGACTGGACACATATCTCATACACAGAAGCCACATGTATATAATGGCTTACATTGGATAGCCTGGCCCTAGACATTTGTGTGCTTTGAAAAGTTTATAATAGAGAGCAGCAGATACAGCTAGTACTCCGAGACCATGCTGGCTGTATGGCTGGTGCAGCTGATCAAGGGCAGCTTCTGCATGTCATGGGAGGCTGGCCTGGGTCCTTGCAGTATGGGAAGGGCAGTTTGGAAGGGGTGCCTGCCGCAGCATGGCCCGGCCTGCTGCTTGCTTATAAAACATGTGGAGTATGCACCTATGGCGAAGTGGCTCTTCTAGATGATGTCTGAGGCTGCTGGCACCCTGCTGCTGAGACAGCTCCCTGCCTGATGTATGGGCAGCAGTGGCTTGTTCTCAGAGGTGTCTGTGGCCAATGTGGGACTATCACCCCTGGTGGCTCTCATGGTCTTGTGGGCTGACCGGTGGGTGCAAGCTGGCCTGTGCGGAAGCTGGTGGCCAAGCTGTCACCAAAAGAGGCTTATAGCTCCTAATAGATGGTCGCCAAGGTCACCGGCTATACACCCAGTGGCAATGGTGGGAGTTCAGACCCAAAACCTGGCTCTGTCTGATCTGCAGTGGCAACTCCTGCAGTAGGAGACTATCCTAGAGCAGGTAGTCAGGACACTGGTGCCCCTACCCCTTGGGCCATTGCTTTTGGGCTCTGCTGCCTGGACCTTCATCTTCAGGAATTGCTTATAGCCACCTATAAGAACTAGAATAGGCAAGAACTAGGTGAAACCTGGGCCCATCAAGTATTCCAAAGTAAGCCAGTTGAGCTCATTCAGGGAAAGGGTACTGAAATTGTCTGGCACTCACCAGAATAGCTCTGTAGACTTTGTGCCCATCTGCTTTAACCCTAGCATTAGATACCAAATAATCATCCAGTACAACCTGCAGATTTGTCCAGTAAGTAGACAGGTGTAGGTACAGGACTTGTTCTGCTGCCTGGAAGGGGAGAGAAGTAATGCAGTAAGCACCTCTTTGTTGCTCATCACCTCTTCAAGAAATACCCTTTCCCAGGAAAGACCTGCTTATTTCTCTAACCTTGGATAAGGCTCAGTCCTTCCAAATTCTCTGATTCCATCCTCCATGCTTACTTGGTATATTCAACCAACCATTTTTTGGAACCTACTGTATACACAAGCCTCTGCTAAGCACTGGGACTAAAGATAGGGCACTAAGAGACAATATAAAATGACCTCATATTATTGATGTATGTGCCAAGAATTAAAAAGGCGTAAGAAATGCCCATTGCTAATAACACAACAATATACAGTTTGCAAAATGATACCCTGTGCAGTCAGTAGGTGGCACTGTCCCCATTTAGATATAAACTGGGAGTCAATTCAACCCATCTGCACCAAAACAAGTCAGAGACCTGGACCACGATTATATTAACTTTAATCCTGTGATTAATTTGGGGGAAAACACCCACTACTTCATAGAGGAGGTGACATTTGTGATGAGCTTTAACAGATTAGGAAGAGTTCTTTCATCACTCATCCACAGACCCTGAATATTTGAAGATGTTGAGGAAATTGACAAATTCATAGAAATATATAACTTACTGCTGATTCCAGAAGAAATGGGAGAGCTGAAACAATTTGTTAACTATTAAAGATATTGAAACATTAGCTAAAAATCTCACCACAGCAAAATGGCATCAGAGGAGTACAGACAGGGCGCAGCTGTCTTGCAAAATAGGGGAGAAGGCATAGAAATTGTCCAAGGGAGCCGCATTGGGGACCTTCAGACCAGGTGAGTGCTGCATGCATTGTTTAGCAGGAACTGGGGGTGGAGAGAGAGAGGATAAAGGAAAACCCCTGAGTTGATACTCCCACGACTGGCAACACCACCTATCCTCCAACCCTGAGGCAAACAGCCTTGGTAAAACTGCAACTGAGCAGCCATTGGAGAAGAGGCTTAATGCCGATCTCTTAATACAAACCATGGAGGCGAGAAGACAGTGGTACAATGTATTTAAGGTACTGAAAGAAAAACTGCCAGCCAAGAATGCTTTATCTGGCAAAACTATCCTTCAGAAATGAAAGTGAGTTTAAAGTCTTTACAGGGAAGTGGATGTGGCTCAAGCAATTGATCTCCCGCCTACCACATGGGAGGTCCCAGGTTTGGTTCCCGGTGCCTCCTGGAGAAGACCTGGAGAAGACAAGCAAGACAGGAGCTGGCACGACAGGCTGGCACAGTGAGCTGACACAACAAGATGACGCAACAAAGAGACACAGAGGAAACACAATGAGAAAGATAACAAAGCAGGGAGTAGAGGTGGCTCAAGCAATTGAGTGTGACTCTCCCACATGGGAGGTCCCAGATTCAGTTCCCAGTGTCTCCTAAAGAGAAGACAAGCAGACACAGAGAGCACACAGTGAAAGGACACACAGAGCTGAGAGCAAGTGCAAACAGTGAGGTGGTGGGAACAAATAAATAAATCTTTAAAAAAAAAAAAAAAAGTCTTTACAGACTGAGAGTGTGTTTCCAAGACACCAGATCTACAAGAGATATTAAAGGGTATCTTACAGCTTGAAAGGAGAAGGCAAGGGTGAGAGCCTGGAGAAAAGTGTAGAAATGAAGAACATAAGAGAAACTGAAAGGGTCAAAAGACAGACAATAGTAAGATATGACAACAGAAAGCCAAGGGATAAAATGGATGAAGTAATGCCTTTACAGTAGTAACACTGAATGTTAATGGATTGAACTCCCCAATTAAAAGACATAGACTGATAAAATGGATAAAAAAACATGAGACATCTATTTGTTGTCTTTTACAAGAGACTCATTGTAAGGACACAATCAGGCTGAAAGTGTAAGGTAGGAAAAAGATATTCCACGCAAAGCAATAAAAAAAGAGCAGTTGTAGCAATGCTAATATCTGATAAAATAGATTTTAAATGCAAAACTGTTATGAGTTGAAGAAGGTTACTATATATTAATAAAAGGGACAATTTACCAAGAGGAAATAAAGCAATAATAAATATTTATGTACCTGACACAGCTGTCCCAAAATACTTGAGATACACTCTGGTAAAACTGAAGGGAGAAATAGACATTTCTACAATGGTTGGACACTTCAACACTACACTCTCAGCAACAGATAGAACATCTGTACAGAAGATAAATAAGGAAACTGAGAGCTTGAATAATATGATAAATGAACTAGACCTAATGGACAGTTATAGAACATTACACCTCAAAACAGCAGAATATACATTCTTCTTAACTGCTTATCGCTCTTTCTCCAGGATAGACTATATGCTGGGGCATAAGTCAGATCTCAAGAAATTTAAAAACATTGAAATTATACAAAACACTTTCTCTGATCATACTGGAATAAAGTTGGAAATGAATTACATGCAGAAAAAAGGAAAATTCACAAATTTATGGATATTAAACAATATACTCTTAATCAGTGGGTCATAGAAGAAATTGCAAGAAATTGAATGTGGGTTGAGAAGGGGGAGCTGATGCTGGATGTATGTAGAAGGTTTAATAAGGTCAAATGTAAATATGTGGTAATGGATGGACTTGATGGTAACACATTATAATGACTGTAACACTTGATTTATGGATCTGATTGTGTCTGAAACACGTAGTCTAGGGAGATGAATGTTCGTTGGAGGACAGCTGGAGGATAATATAGGGAATGTATAACTGATTTTGACAGTAGGAGGGTTGTGGTTAATATCAATAGAGGAATATTCTACAAGGTGTTAAGAATGTCATGATACATAGGAAAAATATAAGGTAATTTATAGACATAGATAACAACAGCATTGTAATGTTTTTGTAGCAAAAGCAAAGAAGGTAGTATAGTAATGCTAAAGGTAAAAAAAAAAAGAATATGGAGTTTGGTTTTGTGAAATACGAATATGATTAAGCATTTTTTTTTGCTTCATTTAAAAAAAATATTTTTGAAGTGTATCATTCATTTATGAACATACATAAACAATAAGTGTATAGTGAAAGTTTTGAACTTACAAAACAAACATGCATAGCATACAGAGCTCTCGTACCTCACCCTACCACCAATACCTTGCATTGTTGTGAAACATTTTTAACTAATGATTAAAGAGCATCCTCAAAATATTACTACTAACCAAAGTATCTTACATTTGGTGTATTTTTCCCCCAACCCATCCTATTATTACTATTATTATTACTACTACTACTATATCATTTATAGATGAACATACATAAACAATAAGTATATAGAAAAAGTTGTGAACTTAAAAAGCAAACATGCATAACATCATACAGGGGTCCCATCCATCAACCCACCACCAACACCTTTCATTGTTGTGAGACATTTGTTACAAATTATGAAAGAATATTGTCAAAATCTTACTACTAACTATAGTCCTTTTCTTACATTTGGTGTCTTTTTCCCCAGCCCACCCTATTATTATTATTTAATATATTTTTATTGAAGTATATCATTCATACATGAATACGCATAAACAATAAGTGTATAGTAAAGACTGAACTTACAAAAAAACATGCATAACATCATACAGATTTCTCATACATCACTCTTCCACCAACACCTTGCATTGTTGTGAAACATTTGTTACAACTATGCAAGAGCATCGTCAAAATATTACTAATAACTATAGTTCCTATCTTATATTTGGTGTATTTCCCCCCAACCAACCCTATTTAAAAAAATTTTTTTTTTATTACAGAGGTTGTGAACTTACAAAACAATCATGCACACTTGCAGAATTCCCATACAACACCCCTCTATCGACACACCACACCATGGTAGAACATTTGTTACAGATTATGAGATAGTATCATCAGACTATTTCCAGGTCTATAGCGTATATTTGACACACTTTTTCCATATTCCCCCATTATCAGCAAAGTACATCTTTGGCATAAGTGCATGAATATTACATTATTACTGTTAACCACAGTCCATAGGTCACTCCAGTTGTATTTTTCCCATGCTTCTCCACATTCCCACCACCCTGCAATAGTGATATACATCTGCTATAGCTCATAAAGGACACTCTTGCATCTGTACCATCCACCACAATTCTCATCCACCTCTGGGTCTACTGTGTTATTCAGTCCCTAGATTATTCTCTAGCTTTCTTTCAATTCGCATTTACATCCCTAGACTACCCTTTTCAGCCACATTCCGATTTATAAACCAGCTGTTACTCACTGTAATGTGTTACCATCAACTCTATACAATTCCACACTTTTACAGTAAAGTTAATTAAAACTTCTACATACATTAAACATCATTAGTCCATTTCAGTCCTCCTCCTATCTCCTTTGAGAATCTACCACCTACCACCAGGTCTTGAAGATATTTTCCTACATTTTCTTCTAGAAGCTTTATGGTTCTTGCTTTTATATCTAGGTTTTTGATCCATTTTGAGTTAATTTTTGTGTTGGTGTGAATTAGGGGTCCTTTTTTCTTCTTTTGGCTATTGATAGCCAGTTCTCTCAGCACCATTTGTTGAATGGACTGTTCTGCCCAAGCTGGGTGGGTTTGACAGGCTTGTCAAAAATCACTTGACCCTAGATGTGACAGTCTGTTTCTGAACCATCAGTTCAGTTCCATTGGTCTATGTGCCTGCCCTTATGCCAGTACCATGCTGTTTTTACCACTGTAGCTAGTTAATATGATTTAAAGTCTGGAAGTAACAGTCCTCCAACTTTGCTTTTCCTTTTTAAGATGCTTCTATTTAGGAACCCTTACCCTTCCAAATAAATTTCATAATTGTTTTTTCCATTTATTTTAAAAATGCTGGTGGAATTTTATCGTGATTGCATTGAATCTATATATCAATTTGAGTAGAATTGACATCTTTATGATATTTAGTCTTCCAATCCATGAGCATGGAATGTTCTTCCAAGTAATTAGGTCTTTTTAAATTTAACAATGAGTTGTAGTTTTCTGAATACAAGTGCTTTACATCGTTGGTTAAGTTTATTCCAAAATATTTAGGTTTTGTCTTTTTTTATTTTCACCACTCTTGACACTTTTACTTGCTTTTACTGATATAATCTACATTTCTAGATGCTCTTCCAAGCCTCTCTCTGCTGTCTTTTCTTTTCAGACTGTAGCATACCCTTTAGTATTTCCTGCAAAGCTGATCTCTTGGTTACAAACTCTCTCAGTTTCTGTTTATCTGTGAATACTCTAAACTTGCCCTCGTTTTTGAAAGACAATCTTGCCAGATATAAGATTCTTGGCTGGAAGTTTTTCTCTTGCAATATCTTAAATATATCATACCACTGTCTTCTTGCCTCCATGGCTTCTGATGAGAAATCGGCACTTAATCTTACTGGTTATCCCTTATATGTTTTCTTGTTGCTGCTCTCAGAATTCTGTCTTTGGCATTTAACATTCTAATTAGTATGTGTCTCAGAGTTGGTCTGTTCGGATTTATTCGGATGGGAGGACATTGTGCTTCTTGGACATGGATATCT
>JAQZBX010098016.1:0-11624 GCA_029593785.1 Cabassous unicinctus | reverse complement strand
TTTGGGGGTTGTCCTGAGTGGCGAAGCAGCGACGAATGTAGGCCATTTTCCATCAGAATATACCATGCAGAACTGGGTGGGAAAGAGTGTGGTCTGTGATATGAACTGTAGTCTATGCTCGGTGGCAAGGCCCCAGGATGTGTATATCCATTGCGGGTGTAATACCACACAGATGGGGAATGGATGTGTGGGGTGTTTTGAGGGGTGTGGGTGGTGGGGAGCATGGGAATCCCTGTAGTTTCTGAGTAATATTTGGGTAATCTAGGCACCTTTATAAAATGTATATATATATATAATAACATTTATGTAAACAAATGCACATATATGCATATGTATTTATATATCATTTTACAAAAAAATAAAAAATAAAAAATAAATAAATAAACCTGTCATTATTTCATTGTCCTATTAATTATATTTGGTGATATTCTTGGCTTCATTTTTGAAGAAATTTTGAATCACAGAAGGGTTACAACTGTGGCAGGGAAGGATCCTTCATGTGGGGTGTCAGTGATGGGGGTTACATGGGAGGAAGTTCACCTGGGCATACATATAAGGTATGTATTCAAATGTTCATGGGCATTGTCACAGTGAGTAAAGATTCACACAATAACTGAAAGAATATTGAATCACTATCCTGAGGAGCTCTGCCACATCCCCCAAGTACAGGGACAAAGACTAGTGAAGAAGAATGGTCCATTGATAGGCCCTTGATATTGATGACTATGCTTATGAGCCTTTGTTCTTGAAATTGAAACAGCATAGTGTTGTAGGGTGTCTAAGTGTTGCCTCCTGAGAGCCTCCTTATTGCTCAAATGTGCCCTCTCTCTAAGCCAAACTCAGCATATAAATGCATTACCTTTCCCCCAGCATGGGACATGACTCCCAGGGATGAGCCTCCCTGGCACTGAGGGATTATTACCAAGCACCAACTAGCAATGCAACTGGAAAAAGACCTTGAATAAAAGGGAGGAAAGTAAAGACAAATGAGTTTATATGGCTAAGAGACTTCAAAGTGAGTTGAGAGATCACTCCAGACGTAATGCTTATGCATATCTCAGCAACATCTCATAGACTAAAATAGATACTACCCCAAATTGTGGAGTTCCTGAGGGGTCTGGAGACACCTAGGTCCTATGGTCATGGCAGATAGCTCCAACTTTTGGTGCCTTGCCTGTGGGTCCTACTTTGGAGTTTGTGCTCCCAAGTGTGACAGAGTTGGACTCAATTTTGACTTCTCTACACATGCCTTCTCTGTCCCTTCTATTTGAATGTATAGTTGGTGCTGAACTTGGTAGGTGTATGTCCAAGAGACAAATCTGGGTCCTGAGCCTCAGAGGAGTTGCAACACCTACTCTCCTGTTCATTGGAGTCCCCCAGGACAACTAACAAGGAAGTGAGGATAGAAAACTACCACACCAAGGAACTAAGAGAATCTACAGCTCCAAGCAAGAAGAGTCCCATCCACCAGCCATTTGGGATCAAAACCCCACTCAATTAGAGGTGGAGTGGACATCACCATCCCAGAAACTTCAGGATTGAGGAATAAAATATGGACTAGTG
The DNA here is from genome assembly GCA_029593785.1 of Cabassous unicinctus. Taxonomy (NCBI): domain Eukaryota; kingdom Metazoa; phylum Chordata; class Mammalia; order Cingulata; family Chlamyphoridae; genus Cabassous; species Cabassous unicinctus. The sequence goes on along the minus strand of JAQZBX010098016.1, from coordinate 10,061 downwards.
TGGACTTTACTGGTATTCTACTATAGACTTATTGGGATTCTAGCAATGGAATAAATTATATCACGGATGTGGAGACTGTGGCCACTGGAGATGCTGAAGTCAGGGAGAGGGAAAAGAGGTGTAATATGGGGACTTTTTCAGGACTTGAAATTGTCTAGAATGACATTGCAATGACAGATACAGGCCATTATATATCCTGTCAAACATACAGAATTGAGTGGGAGAGAGTGTAAACTACAATGTGAACTATAATCCATGCTTAGTGGCAATGCTCCAAAATGTTTCATCAATTGCAATGAATGTACCACACTAATGAAAGAAGTTGTTAATATGGGTAAGAGTGGGAGGTGTGGGGAGTGGGGCATATGGGAATCCTTTATTTTTTTTATGTAACATTTTATGTAATCTAAGTATCTTTAAAAATATTAAAAAAAATAAAAATAAAAAAGAACCCATAAATTATATACAACACAAAAAGTGAACCCTAACATAAACAATGGACTACAGGTATAATACAGTTATAATATTGTTTTGTCAATTGTAAAAAACGGTATCACACTAAATCAAAATGATAATAATAGGGTATGTGTGTGTGGGTGGGAAGGTTATATGGGAACTCTGTACTTTTTGCATGATTTTTCTGTAAGCCTACAAATGCTCTATAAAAAAGACTTTTTAAAAATCCAGAAAAGAGTAATGCAACCTACATCCAAGCATCTACAATGTAGATTAAGAAATAAAATGTTACAAAAAAAAGCTTATCCTTTTCTTTTTCATAGTAAAGTCAAGTGGTAAACAACTTTTTAAAAGGATTTATTTTATTTATTTATCTCCCCTTGTTGATTGTGGTCACTGTTGGCTCACTGTGTCCATTTGCTGTGTGCTCTATGTTTGCTTGTTGTCTCTTTAGGAGGCAATGAGAATCAAACCCAGGGCTCCCCAAGTGGAAGATAGGTGTTCAATCACTTGAGCCACCTCAGATCCCTGGTTTGTTGTGACTTTCCTCTTTGTATCTCTTTTGTTGCATCATCCTGTTGCTCACCTTCTCCAGGAGGCACCAGGAACTGAACCCACAACTTCCATGTGATAGGTGGAAGCCCAATAGCTTGAGCCACATCTGCTTCCTATACTTCTGTGCTTCCTCTAGATTGCAGTATCTTTTGCCTGTTCATTTTGATCCTGATGAACTAATATTTTACCACTCATTACATTAAAATTTCCAATCCTTTATTCACGTATATCTCTAATTTTAGCACATAGGAAAATGTAGACTCTGGGATGCATTTTGTAATGATAGGAGCATCCTAAAGAAATCCTCCCACAGGAAACTTTTAGTCCTGCTGGTGGCCTGCATTACACTTTCTGATACAGTTTTCCCCTGTGCTTATAAAGTGTATCAACAAAGAACAACTCTTCATTCAGAATGTGTATGCTAAATAGTATATAAGTACAGAGGGAAGACCTTGCCTTCTGATTTTGCAAAGTCAGATTTATGCTAACAAGCTGTACTTCTAAATAAATAATAATTTGATTTGAAAATGCTGCCTGCATGTACACTGGTCATGTTATAAGAGCAACCAAAACCATAACCCCTTCCCCAGGTGGCAAGAACCTTATCTTAAAAGTTTTTAAATATTTAAGTTGCAAAATACCAAACACATGAATAAACAAAAAACAAACGAACAAGAAATACAATGTGAGAGGGATTTGAGCTATTGCTCCAAGGAGTAGGTGGTGAAGACTGATGAATGAAGCAGCAGTCCTCAGTGCTTCTTTTTTAATAGGTTATTATCCTAAACATATTTTAGTTTTCCATATTCTATATTTTTATTTTTATTGAAATACAATCTGGGTACCTCAAATGGGTCACCTATAGAGGATGTCCAAAATACAAAGAGGAAAAAAGTTAAGATTTTATTAGGGTTCTTCTCTTAAATTGAACTGCAACTGTTTGGTATGGAACACTTGGGTTAAAAAACACAGCTGACATGATAAAGCCATGTTAAAGAAAGTATGCTTTATTTTTATTTATTTTATTGAGAAAGGCCCTAAATACAATGTAAAGACAACTAGGAAGATGGTGGCAGAGTAAGGAGCTCCTAGAGTCAACTCCTGCAGCAGGGCAGTTAGTAATCACCCAGAGCTACTTAAAGCACCTGTTTGGGGGCTCTAGGAGACCAGAAGAGCATCCTGCAACATCCTTGAAAGAATGGAAGGAAGAGGCTGTCCATCTGTAGAGAAGATTCATGATTAGAGTACTCCAAATCCCAGAGGCTGGTGCCTATCCTCCATTCTTGGCACAAGTTGCCTCAGGAACTATTTCACTGCTGGAATTGGAGACTCCATTTCCAAAAATGGGGAAGAAAGAGACAGTTGTGGACAAACTTCAGCTACTGATTAATAAACTCAGCTGGCTGAAGTATAATCCCAAGAACAGCTAAAGTTTGAACCTGTCCAAGTCAGAAAAAGGCTGGTAGCCACAATTTTAACTCTGCCCCCAGCATGAGGAGAAGTGGGGTGGATTGAAAATCACAGTGATGGTAGGGATCAAATTATTTCCATCCAGATTGGACTGCAGCTCTAGCCTAAGTCCCAGCCCCACCTCAGGCAGGGAGGAATCTTGGGGTATCTGCAACTGCCTCTCTGGGAACATACAGGTCATGCCACAGAGGCTGGTGAAAATTCTACTCTGGTGGCACAAGCTGCCTTGGGACTGGTTCTATGGCTGGAGTTGGAGGCTCCATTTCCCAAAAATGAGCAAGGTAGAGATAATTCGCCACTGACTACTGATACTGATTGGTGGGTTTGGCTGGCTAAGTATAATCCTGGGAACAGCTGTGATTTGGGCCTGTCTGGGTCAGAGGGGGCCTAGTAGCCACCATTTTGAATCCACCCCTTGCATGAGGGGAAGCCTGGCTGACTGAAAATCACAGTGATGGTAGGGACTCACTTCTTTCTCTCAGATTGGACTGCAGCCCTAGCGTAGGCTTCAGCCCCACATCTAGCAAGGAGGAGTTTGGTGGGTCCTGCACCAGCCTCTTCAGGTAACTGCATGTACATTTGGCTGGAACAGACTGAATAGAAGGAAGTCTACTAGGGTAACTGTGGTCATTTTGGACCCACATAGCATAGACTGCTGCCTATACATGCAGCTCCAACCCCATTCCAGGCAGGGGAGGAAGGGGTGTGAAGCTTCATTAGTCTCTCTGGGCAACTACAGTCTAGGCCTGCATGAGTTGGAATATTACACACAGCTGTGGTTCTGTCCCTACCTCTGGCAAAGGAGAAAGTTAGGAGAAACTTCATCTGTCCCTTGGGCAATGCAGGAAGCTTGAGACTCCACAGCTTACAGGAACAAATACATCCTATACAGCTACCACACAACCAGCAAGGGAGAAAGGGAAAGAAAGCCCTAAACTAAAGAGAGAAACTGCACCCAGAATAAATACATCTAAGCCAAATGCTGACAACAATAAAAAGTTACAATCCACATCAAGAAACAGGAAGATATGGCCCAGTTAAAGGAACAAGATAAGCCCCCAGATGACATAAAGGAGTTGAGAGAACTAATCACAGATGTTCAAACAAATCTCCTTAATAAATTCAATGAGATGGCTAAAGAGATTATGGATATTAAGAAGACATTGGATGAGCATAAAGAACTTGAAAACATACATAGAAAAATAACAGATCTTTATGGGAATGAAAGGCACAATAAATGAAATTAAAAATACACTGGAATCATATAATAGCAGATTTGAGGAGGTAAAAGAAAAGATTGGTAAGCTTGAAGAAAGGGCCTCCAAAAGCGAACATACAAAAGAAGAGATGAAAAAAATAATGGAAAGAATTGAACAAGGACTTAGGGAACTAAATGACAGCAAGAGACATGCAGACATATGTGTCATGAGTGTCCCAGAAGGAGAAGGGAAAAGGAGCAGAAGGAATATTTGAAGAAATAATGGTAGAAGATTTCCCAGCCTTATTGAAGGCCATGAATATCCATGTCCAAGAAACACAGCATACTCCCATCTGAATAAATCCAAATAGACCAACTCTGAGACACATACTAATCAGAATGTAAAATGCCAAAGACAAAGAAGGAATTCTCAAAGCAGCAAGAAAAAAACAATGCATAACATATAAGGGATACCATATAAGATTAAATGCCAATTTTTCATCAGAAACCACGGAGACAAGAAGACAGTGGTATGATATATTTAAGATACTGCAAGAGAAAAACTTCCAGCCAAGAATCTTATATCCAGCAAGATTGTCTTTCAAAAATGAGAGTGAGTTTAGAATATTCACGGGTAAACAGAAACTGAAGGAGTTTATAGCCAAGAGACTGGCTTTGCAGGAAATACTAAAGGGTGTGCTACTGTCTGAAAAGAAAAGACAGGTGAGAGGGGCTTGGAAGAGAGTATAGAAATGAAGATTATATCAGTAAAAGTAACTAAAAGTCTCAAAAGAGTGACCAAAATAAAATATGACAGATAAAACCCAAAGGTCAAAACAGGTGAAATAAGAATTGCCTTTACAGTAATAACATTGAATTTTAATAGATTAAACTCCCCAATCAAAAAACATAGGCTGTAGAACAGATAAGAAAATATGAGCCATCTATATGCTGTCTGCAAGAAACTCACCTTAGACTCAAGGATAACAATAAATTGAAGGTGAAAAGCTGTAAAATAATATTCCATGCATTCAGTAACCAAAACAAAAAACAAACAAATAAAACAACCAAAGCAATAAAACAAAAAACAATCAAACACAAAAGTAGTACCTGTGCTTATATTAGATGAAATAGTCTTTAAAAGACAACAGTAATGTGCAATCTGAGGTGGAAGTCAGGAAAAAAGAATTCCATTTACAATGGTGACTAGAGGAGCCAAATATTTGGGAATAAACTTAACCAACTATATAGGACAATTGTATTCACAAAACTACAACTCATTGTTAAAAGAAATAATAAAAAGTCCTAAATAATTGGAAGAACATTCCATGCTCATGGATTGGAAGACTAAATATCATTAAGATGCAATTCTACCCAAATTGATATACAGATTCAATGCAATCCCAATAAAAATTCCACTAGCATTTTAAAAAATAAAGGGAAAACATGATTATCACATTTATTTGGAAGGGTAAGGGGTCCCAAACAGCCAGAAACATCTTAAAAAGAAAGTGAAGTTGGAGGACTCTCACTTCTTGACTTCAAATCATATTACTTAGCTACTGTGGTAAAAAGAGCATGTTACTGGCATAAAAACAGACATGTAAACCAGCGGAACTGAACTGGTGGTTAAGAAATTGACCCTCAATCTATGGTCAAGTGATAGTTGACAAGCCTCTCAAACCCACCCAGTTCGGGCAGAACAGTCCATGAAACAAATAGTGCTGAGTGAATTGGATATCCATAGCCAAAAGAAGTAAAGAGGACCCCTATGTCATACTTTGTACAAAAATTAACTCAAAATGGATCAAAAACCTAAATATAAAAGCAAGAACCATAAAGCTTCTAGAAGAAAATGTAGGAAAATATCTTCAAGACCAGGTGGCAGGTGGTGGATACTTAAAGTAGATAAGAGGAGGACTGAGATGGACTACAAATGTTTAATATATTTAGAAGCTTTAATTTTTTGTAAAAATTTGGAAATGTATAGAGTTGATGGTAGTACATTATCATGAGTAACAGCTGGTTTATAAATGGGAATGTGGCTGAAAAAGTAAGTCTAGGGATATAAATGTCAATTGAAAGAAAGCTAGGAAAAAATCTAGGACTAAATAACACAGTAAACCCAGTGGTGGATGAGAATTGTGGTTGATGGTACAAATGCAAGAGTGTCCTTTGTGAGCTAGATCAGATGTATAACACTATTGCCAGGTGGTGGAAATGTAAAGAATCATGGGAAAAATACAACTGGAGTGATGTATGGACTGTGATTAACAGTAATAATATAATATTTATGCATCTAAGCTAAAGATGTACTGTATTGATTATGGCAGGGTATGGAAAAAGTGTGGCAAATGTATGTTATGGAGCTGGTAATAGACTGATGATATTATCTCATAATCTGTAACAAATATTCCACCACGGTGTGGTGTGTTAATAGAGGGGAGTTGTGAATTCTGCACAGATGCATGATTGTTTTGTAAGTTTACAACTTTTGTCATAAAAATATATTTAAGAAGTAATAATAGGGTGAATTGGGGGGGGGAATACATCAAATGTAAGAGAAGTACTATATTTAGTAGTAAGATTTTGATGATATTCTTTCATCATTTGTAACAAATGTCTTAGAACAATGCAAGATGTTGGTAGTGGGTTGATGTATGGGACCCCTGTAGAATGTTAAGCATATTTGCTTTGTAAGTCCACAACTTTTACTATACACTTATTGTTTATGTATGATCATATATAAATGATGTTTAAAAAAATAATAATAATGTGGGTTGGGGAAAAAATATACCAAATGTAAGATACTTTGGTTGGTAGTAATATTTTGAGGATGCTCTTTATTCATTAGTTAAAAATGTTTCACAACAATACAGGGTATTGTTGGTAGTGTGAGTTATGATGTCCCTGAATGATGTTATTTATGTTTGTTTTGTAAGTTCACAACTATTACTATACACATATTGTTTATGTATATTTATGTAGTTGTGATATGCTTCAGTAAATTTTAAAAAATGAAAAAATTTCATGAAAATAAAAGTTTCAAGAATCAAAGCAAAAATAAATAAATAAATAAATACAATGAAAGATTAAAGATTAAAGATTGTTTGAAAGCATTTAGACTGCAGGTGAGATGGTTTTGTGATCATATGAATATGGTCTGAATGAGCCTTTCAGAACTCCTTGTACATCTGTCTGAGCACAAATTTCATATCTACCCATTTTTGTTTTATGCAACAGGCTCCATTTTCCCACATTGTTTCTTCTCTTCATGTTACAAGTGCTTATGTCTACAGAGTCCCTGAAGAAGTGAAAATCCTTTTTTTTCAGCATTAAATATAGCATATGGAATTCTTTCTCAGCTCTTGTCCTATCATTTTATCTACAAACCAGAGTTCTTCATAAAAACAAAGGCAGATGAAAAAGCTGAATAAAGTCCTTACTTTATGTTCTTTCTCTCTAGATAGACTGACTTTTGTTATCCTGGTACTGACAATTTGCCCCATTGCACTCCTTTCCTGTATCTATATATTTAAGTTAAGAATACATGAATTGCTCTGCATTCTATGTGAGTCGTAATATGGCACTGTGTACATTTATTTTTCTTTTTTTTTTGAAGGAAAATGTAAGTTGCTGAGAACAGTTTATTTAAAGAAACATATTCCAAATTATTTGTGAATAAACCTAAACATCAATCTCAATATTGTACATATTAAATACTTGTAAGTGCAAACATTTACAATTTAGTCCCTACAATAGTGGGCATGGAAATAAAGCCATTCAAAAGTGAATTTGGCTTAAGCATATTAAAAAGGCCAAAATAGCAAATGAAGACTGGAGAAATAATTTTTGCATATATAAGATGTATATGCTTCATTATCTACCTAATATAAAAGGCAGATCCTGAGAATATTTTTAAGGGTTGTTTAAAAAATGGTTTCCCAAGGAAAGCATATTATTTATGGCTGCTTTAAAAATTGTTTTTACTTAAAAATTTTTGTGAATCTAAACAGCAAATGAAGAACTGGTAACTTTATGATCACCCTTAATGAACACTTGTTTTATTGGTGACTGAAAACATTTCTATTGTATTTCTGTGTATATTTTTAATAAAATTGTTTTTCCCTTTCATGATGACAAATCTTCTTAAATTTGAAACATGAATATTTTCATGACAAGTTTTACAGTCTCTAGAAGTTTTATTCTAAAAATCTTTCAATTTTATTTCCAATTCAAAATGTCATCTACATTCTCTTTATGTTTTATAGTAGCAATGAAGAGGTCTTTTGATGAATTTTAAATAATATGCAAAATTGAGAAGGGCTTTTTAAGAAAAAAGAGAACTGAATTGGCATCCCAAATATCTTTTTATGAACTTTTCATATTTGGAACTGTATGTGAGTATACTAGAGAAAATCCAATATTTGCTAAGCAAGGGAAAAAACTAAAAATATGGCCACTTTCTCAGTGTGATTTCCAGTGGTAATTGGATTGATGTTTTCATAGTATTGGCTGCTTCATCACCATCACCATTACCACCACCATCATTAATGGCCCTAGACTTTGAGGACTTCTCACATTTCTCCTCATGTTATTTATTAGCTCTTTACAGAGATACATAAACCAAGAGAAAATGGGGTACAGTCAATGTGTGGATAACATTGTAGGTAAATTTAGAGTCCACTGAGCTTGTAAAGGTTATTATCTGAGATGTGCAAGGAAATCACACAGCCATTTGCCTCTGGTGTTTTCAAATAACCTAAAACCAAGAGAGTCTCTTTTAAAAAGAAAAATAAAACCCTCACCTGCACTTGATTTTAATCAAATTGCTAACAATTTTTGTTTTAATATATGAATTACATTAATTCTTCACATTATTACAAATATGAAGCCAAATACATGAACTTGGTTGCTTACAATCTCAAATCTTACCTCCAGAACACATTCCAATAAATTTATTCTGTAAAAACAATACAACTTTTGTTTTTTACTTTTTACAGTAAAATTTAACTACAAACCATGAATACATGAAAGATGTCCCAGGGACAAGCCTAACAGGACTGATAAAACCCAAACTGACTAAAAGTGTTCTCACAATAGAAGCTGGCTTAAAAATAAATAAAATCTCTATTATCACATTTTTGTACACATAATGGTTGGTGGGATGAATAATAACTATTCTAACTCTAGTTCTAAAAAAAATAAAATAACAGTTTATTTTAAAAGTCTATATTTAAAAGTCAATTCTTTGTCTGGTTTCCCATAGGGCTGCTGCTGATTCCAGCTTTAAAATGTAAACTATCCCCCTTGAGTGATTAGCTCCAATTATATTGGCATTGAGAAAAAATAAATCATTGCCTTTATTTTAGAGTTACATAAAAAGTCTCACTAACTTCACATATAGAAACCGAGGTTTTGTTCATAACAACATGAGTTTTGCAAAGTATAAGCTCTCTACTAGCTATTTCAAATGCATAATTTATATTTTACTATAAGGTTAAACTTTACACATGGTCACAAAACTGAAGGCCAATTCTAATTTCATCTTCAATATACCAACATTATGTATCTAGAAATTAATTTCTGGGTTTGGTCACAGAGATGAAATCCCATCCTTAAATATAATGTTGAGTGATCATTTTAAAAATGTTAATTTATATTTAACTCAGTGTTTGGAGATGGTGGGATGAAGGCAGGACAATGATGAGCATATCTGCCTTGATAAAAGTATCTTAGACATGAGTAAATCTGTGCAAAAATCTTCATAATCCTTAGTGGTTGAAGGCAACTTCGTGCAACCAAATCACATGAAATTAAATCAATAACCTTAAAAAAGGCTAAAATGTCTTATTTTTGCAAACACTACAGAGGAATGTTAATAATGTACATACAAACTGGTGTTCTGTCAATGACAATAATTATGTGTTGCTTCATATCAAATCCAAGAATATTAAACAACCAAATGTATACCCTTCAAGAGGTTTCTCTTAATTTTCAGTTTCCCTATGGTAGTTAGGTCCCTTCAATAGTTTTCTACAAGTCTTAAGTTGTGTTTCTTGTGTCACTGCCAGCATTGCCACCTCAGAGCTGCTTTTGTTTTCTTCTTCTTTGCAATCCTTGTCTTCTTCATCTACTGGAGATTTCCAGAACTGTTTTGAGTATTTCTTGGAAGTGTATGATTTTTTCCATTTTGAGTCTGCTTTTTCATTCTCTCTTTTGCCTTTTCCATCTTCTTCTACTCTATCACCTTCTTCCTCACTGCTTTCAACTGCAGTATTTCTACTTTCCCACTCAGTATCTGAAGAGCTCTGTTGCTGAATTGCCTGGTATCCAGTAAACTTCACTCTTGGGTTATTTTCTATTTTTCAGAATGTTCACT
>JAQZBX010098015.1:0-11627 GCA_029593785.1 Cabassous unicinctus | reverse complement strand
AAACAACACAGAAAATGTTTTAAAATATCAAAAAAAAAACCTGTTGAATAAAAACATCCATTTCTCAAATGTGCTAAACACATCTAAACTTTTTTTGAATCATACAATATGTTGCACAATATATTTGGTTCATCATAACATAATCATACAGTATTTGTCGTTTTGTGTCTGGCTTTCTTCATCAACATAATGTCCTCCAGTTTCATCCATGTTGGCAAATGTTTTATGACTTCATTTCTTCTTACAGCTGCATAATATTCCATCATGTGAATATACCATAGTTTGTTTATTCATTCATCAGTTGATGGGCACCTGAGTTGTTTTCAACTTTTGGCAATCATGAACAATGCTACTATGAACATAGGAGTGCAGATGTCTGTTCGTGTCACTGCTCTCAGTTCTTCTGGGTATATATCCAGTAGTGGTATTGTAGCGTCATGTAGCTAGTCTATATTCAACTTCTTTTGGAACTGCCAAACAGTCTTCCACAGTGGCTGCACCATTACCAACAGTGTATGAGTGTTCCTCTCTCTCCATATCCTCTCCAGCACTTGTAGTTCTCTGTCTTTTTAATAGTGGCCATGGTGATAGTTGTGAAATAATACCACATTGTAGTTTTTTTTCCTTTTTTTTTTTCTTTTTCCATTTGTTGTTCTCTTTGTTTTTCTGTTTTATTATTTCATTGTAGTTTTGATTTGCATTTCCCTAATCAAATCAATGCCTGCCCAATGCCTGCCCCACGGCCCAAAGCCTGCCCCACAGCCCCCAGAAGTGGCTGTTGAAGGTGTAGAGGTCACACCTCAGCACCCACCTACCCCCTGTGAATCTCGGCTACAGGGTAATGGCAAGGGGGAGCAGCCAGGACGGACGTCTAAAGGCCCTGGGCAGAGCCTGGCCACCATGGGACCGGAGGCCGGAGAGAGGGTGGCCATCACCTCTGGTGTGTGGAAGGTGCTATGCATGGAGATCAGAGCAGGGACCAGCACACACTGTGGCTCAGCAGTGCCCGGTCACTGCAGTGGGCACTTGACACAGAGTCAGTACCAAGGGCTCGTCCCATGGCCCACAGCTGCCTCCACCCCAGGAGTACTTCCTGGTGGGTAGGGCTCAGACTTGGAGGACAGGGGTCAGCAGGCAGTGTCTGCTAGAAGGGACAACGCTGGAACCCCAGCTGCAGCATCCACCCAGGAGACAGTGCCAGGAGTGGGCCCTGGAGCCCAACCACAGAGGTCCTCTTCCCATGAGGATGGCAGCCCCCAGCGATCCCCAGGGATGTGGAAGAACAAGAAACAGTCAAGACAGAAGACTGGGGATGCCCACAGGGACCTGCCTCTCAGGTGTGGTAGCTTCAGCACCTCCTGGTGGGAAAGTCGGAGCCTGCAGAGGCCCCTGTAGAGCCTGGTCAGGCCTGTGAAGGCCCATGGAGCCCGAGTAAACTGTGGAGGCCATGAAGGTCCCATGCAGGCTGTGTAAACTGTGTAGGTCCCGTGCAGCACTGGAGACTGTGGAGACTATGGTGGCCATGGAGACCCCATGCAGGCTGTGGAAACTGTGTAGGTCCCATGCAGCCTGTGTAGGTCCCATGCAGCATTGGAGCCTGTGGAGCCCAAGGAGGCCATGGAGGCCATAGAGACCATGTGCAGGCCCCAAGGCTGACATTGACCATCAGGACTGGACGTCACTGTCTAACTGGCTTCACAGGACACCGGCCAGGCTGGTGTTGGGTCCCTTCTGACCTTGAAACTGCATGGGAGAGTGGGCCATCCATCCACTGCGGGGAGGGACACAGCTGAAGCCTCACCTGGCCCTTCCCACCAGCCTCCCTCCACTCTCACACCTGCAGCCTGGGACCCCTGATGCTGTAGCCCCCCTCAGATGGGGACGTGTGAAAACTGGCTAAAGCCCCCAGGGCCCAGCAGGCCCTGGTGGGGGGCTCATTGCACAGGGGGGCACACCTCATGTCCCTCCCTTTCTACCTACCTTGATGAAGCAGTGCTCAGGGAGGCTGTAGGCCTTGATGAGGTCCTGCAGCAGCCTCTGTGAGAAGTTCTGCTGCCTCCAGGCAGCCTCGTTGGCATCCATGGTGTTGCTGCATGCCTTGTTAAGGTCTGGGGGGACACGTGTGTAAGGACTGGCCACCTTGTTCCCTGGCCCTGGCACCACAGGCAATCACCCTGTGCCTGGGGCCATCATCCTCAGAGGGACTATGGGTGAGCAGGGAGGGCCTCGGGACAGACCCAGGGGGCCGGCTCTGGGGAGGAGCAGGATGTTGGTCAGCCTGGGGCCCACAGAGCTTGCTTGAGCCCCATGGGCACCAGCCCAGGCCTCCCCCACAGCTCTGCCATGGGCAAGTGGGTGCAGGGCCACCACCTCCCTGAGGGGCCTGTTTCCTTGGTTGCAGCATGAGGCAGCGGTAAGACTGCCCTGATCTGCCCCACTGTGTGCTCAGTCCTGACCACCCAGAACCAGTGCCTCTTAGGGTTCTTGAGTCACCCAGACACCTCAGCGTCCTCCAGGGCTGCCTCCATCTCTGAGCAGGGCTGACAACCACAGCTGCATCAACATGTCTGGGATCTTGCTGGCCAGCTTCAGTGCCAGGACCACCATATTGTTGCTCTCCTCTGGGCACAAGGCATCGGCTCAGGGCCTGGGATGCCCCCTTTCCAGGGCCTGCCCTCCTGGGCCCCTAAGGTCCCTACCCTGTGGTTGCCCAGCATGTAGAAGATGTGGCCAAGGGAGCAGACCTTCAGCAGATTCAGGTCCTCCATGTTGGACATCTTCAGGTTTCTCACAGAAATCACCTATGAGAGAATGCAGGGCACCTGTTGTGGGGCAGGAGGACAGGAGGGGACAGGAGCAGGCAGGAACTCTGGGGTGGAGGAGGGATCCGGGCCCACCCACCTGTCACTCACTTGTCTTCCTTGTAGTGGACCAGGAAGAAGAAGAGGCCTGGGACATTGAAGGCAGCCACCAGCAGGCAGTGCGACTTGGGGAGGGTGGAGAATCAGAGGTGGGAGGAGCATGGCACAGGCCCTGCTGGAGTGACCATTCCCCAGACCCCCCAGGAGACCCCAGGAGCCCACCTGAGGTACCTGGAGGTGCTCACCTGATGAGAAAGCTGTGGTCTGGATTGATCCTCTCCAGCAGGCTGTAGAGCTGCAGGCAGAAGGGCCATCAGAGCCCCCGAGGGGCTGCCCAGACCCGCTGATCTGAGGAGTCACCACAAGAGAACATCCCCCCCCAATGCAGTCTGTCCCCCTCACAGCTCCCGGGAGCTGCTGCATCCGTGATGACACTGGGATTTGTGGGGATGAAATGCCCCCATGCAGCAGCCCTGGGGCCAAGGGGTCCAGCCTGGGCCTCCCTCTCCTACATGGGGTAATGAGGGCTGGATGCCCCCACCTGCTAGCTCCAGGCCAAGGGTCTCACAGCCAAGGAGCATGAGGTGAGGGTTAGGGTTAGGGTTAGGGTTAGGATTAAGGGTTAGGGTTAAGAGCATGAGGGACCACATGGCAGGTAGAAGGCAATGAGGGGTAATGAAGGACAGGCCTTGGAGCCTGGGTATCTGAGGGGGCCTTATCTGGAGTCAACAGCGAGCCCCAGCAGGGTGTGGACATTTCAGGAATCCCTGGATGCCAGATGAGGGAGTGGAGATGGGGCTGGAGGTGACCTTCCAGCTTGTTTCCTGACCATCAGAGCAGCAGAAGCTAGGCTTCCCCTCTGTCACCCCAAGCCCCTAAGCCCACCCCAGCTCCAGCTATGCTGACAGGGGAGGGGAAGTGGCCTGACCTGAGCCCCACCAGAGGCAGGTGCTGGCTCTTCCACCCACAGGGGTCCATGTGAGAGCCTGAGCCCCAAGCACCCCCTTCCACACCCTACAGAGACCCTTGACCCTGCTGGGGCCCCTGGCTCATGAGTCTGGGCATCGTCACAGGGGAGCTGCCACCTCACAGGGCCTGGGAGCTAAGGGCAGCACCTGTGAGAAGAGCTGAGAGCTTGGTGCTGGGACTCAAGTAAGCCTCGAGCATCTTCCCCAGGGAGAGGAGACCCAGGCTCTGAAGGGGATTCAGGCCCAGCTTCAGCCCTGCTCGTGGCCATGGTGCATGAGGTCTCTGGCCCTGGCCCACAGTCAGCCGAGGTCTGCACGTGCAGGGTGTCATCCCGGGAGGAGTGCAGGGTCCCAAACATGAAGAGAGGCACCTACTAGGTGCCTGCTTCCTTCCTGGGTGTACCCGCTCACCAGGCAGTCACAATAAAGACCCATAGCTCCTGGTGGCTGATGAGCAGTGAGGGGGTATTACTGGGGGCCACACAGGCAGCCGGGATCCTGCATAGCAACAGTGGACATGTGGGTGGGCTTTTCATTATAAAACTGCCTCTGCATTGGTGAAGTAAGGGAAATAGAGAAAAGCCCGTTGCCCCGACCCTGCTGCCAGAACACACAGGCCTTGGACATTGGGCTCCATTCCTGCTCTCCTCTTGGGACCAGACCCAGCAGCTCCCCACCCCCACACACAGCCAGCAGCCCTGGCACCTGGTGGCCACTGTGGAGCCACCCATGATCCTGGACAGGTGGCCACCAGCTCAGGGAGACTGAGTCTGTGCACCGGGGCCAATGCACACAAGTGACAGCACAGAGACAAGAGGAGGCGAGTGCCCCTTCCCAGGCCAGGCTGCACCCTGATGTCTCTACTTGGGCCTCCGCGGGACCACTGTCAGGTGTCACCAGCCTCCTCCCGCTGGGGCCCAGCACTGCACCCTCCCTCCTGAGGGCCCCTGGGTGAGCTTGGGAAACCCTGCCCTCCCCCAGTGTGCTGAGCACCGCCCTGTCCCTTGTCACTGCACAGTCAGCGCTGGCCTGTGTCCCCGCCCTGGACAGAAGGCCCTGTATGGACAAACAGCAGCTGTGACCAGCACTGGCTGTAGGCTCCGATGCAGCCTCCAGGGACCCGGACCTGCATGGGGGGTCATACACCACTCCTGCTGGGTCAGGGAGCTCTTGGCACCAAACTGGATGCTCTGAGGCAGGGGTACACCTATCCGCAGTGCCATGGTGAACTAGGCCTCCATGTTGTCCATGCAATTAACCTAGATCAGTACAGGCCCTGGAAGAAGGAGCCATGGTTAAGGTGCCATCTGGCCACTGCTCAACCCAGTCCCCATGGCCATGCCCAGCCAGTCCATCTCATGACTCCTGGGTCACAACAGAGCCCACATGGAACATTCTAGACACAACTTGGGGGTGGAAGCCAGGGGCAGGCACACACTCACCTGCAGTGTGTGGAGCTGGGCTGCATGGTTGGAGAAGTGCTGGGGTGCTTGCTGGCACAGATGGCAGAACTGCAAGATCTATGGGTGCAGGGTCAAGGAGTCACTTGGCCACAGCCGGGAGCAAGGAGCTGACCCTGGCCAGGGGTGTCCCCTTGTCCCATCTGCCCTCACTGGGGTCTGAAGCCTCAGGGTACAGGCCCCAACAGGAAGGGTGGTGAGTGGGGCCTCAGCCTCGGGGAGCTTGGACCCCCGTGCTGTACACAGGCCCAAGTGTGCCCATTATGGGGAAGGGTCCATGGATTCCTGCACAGGACTCTGCCCAGCAACAGCCAAATGGAATGAGAAGGGCTTGGTGCTCTGCCAAGCAGGTCGCCACCCCCAACACCCTCCTATCCCCTGACATGAATGCCACCATCCTCCCCACTTTTCCTCCACTGCCCAACCACCTCCTGCAGCATAGTGGCCTTGTGCCCAGTGAACAGCTGGCACATGATGATGCTCCCGCAGGATGACTTGGAAGGAGGAGATGATGGGGCTGCAGTCACGCATTGGGGAGAGAAGTGGGGTGCTCAGATACCAGCCCTGCAGAATGGCAGCTCCATCCCAGGTGAGAAAAGCTCTCACTGGGCTGTGACCTGAAGCTGTCCCGAGTGAGGGATCCCAGAGGCAGGAAAGTCAAGGGGTACACACCTGTCTCTGACACCCACACCCCGCCCTGACCACGAGCTCAGGTGTCCTGCACACGCAGGCCCTAGAAAGACAAGTGTGACCCAGGGCTTGTGTCTTCTTTTCACCAAGCTGCCTCAGCCCCACCAGTTCCCCCCCCCCGTGGTGCCTGTGAGGGCTCAGGGGGCACAGCAGGCTGTTGGAGGCCTGCAGAGGCCCTGTGCAAGGGTCACATCTGGGCAAATTGGTGTCTGGAAAGAACCGTGCCCACTGGGGGGCCTGCCAGGCAGTTGAGGCCTGGCCCCTGATCTGTCAGCCTCATGCTAAGAGCAAGACCTGGAGAAAGCCCCATCCTGCCTGTGTGTGGGGGTCAGGGTCCAGGGACCCAGGAGTGGAGGGGTCAGGGGGCAGCACCATTCAGAGCCCTTTACCCCAGCCTGGCCCCATGCCAGGCCTCACCTCATTCTTGAGCTCTCCAACTGCATGAGAGCCTTATCCATGTACTTCTGCATCTTCTCCAGGTAACCAGCCTGCATGGAATGCATCACCATCAACTAGAGGACAAGGACAAACATGGTCATGGGCCCCTGGTCCTCCCAGCCCCTCTCCCCACCAGTCCCCTCACCAGTGCTCACCAGTTACATGAGCACACACGTGCTCCTTGGGCAGCCAGTGGAAGAGGTTGACAGGTCTGCTGGGTAGGAGCTCATCATTGTACAGCTGGAGATGGTCTGGATGCATTGCTGCAGCTGCTTCAGGCATGGCTTCACACTTTACCTGCCAGGCTTATACTTGCCTGGGATGTCCACCTGGGCTGCCTGCCCGCACCGCCCAGCATTCCTGCCCAGCTGCAGCCCTCACCATTGGCACCAGGCCACTCTGCCCCCACCACCCACATCATGCACCCCCCCTGCCTTGTAGACCATTCTGCCAGGGGCTCCCTCTGTTCCATGCCAATTACTGTGGTGACCATGAGCCACAGGCAAGGAGCACCTCCCTGCTGCATGTGTGTCCAGAGGATTAAATCAGGGAATGCGCCAGTTTACCCTGCAGAAGTTTCTCCAGTCCCTCCTAGGGCCACTCACACAGCCAGTCTGGGGGAAGGGCTATCCCCTGTCTGGTAGCCTCCTGGGGGAAGCATCACACCTGCCTGCTGTCCAGGTAGTGGGTCACCTGGAGTTCCAGGAAGAAGACACAGGACGACTCCTTCTGGATGCGGTTCCCCTGCCAGTTCTCGACAATCTGCCCACAGAGCATCAGCAGGGAGTGGACTTCCTGCAGCTTCCCTTCATGAGCAGCTGCAGAGGGAGAGGGGTGTTGCTGGGGTGCTGGGGTGCCGTACACCTGAAGGCATCCATGGAGGGAGGCCCCTGCAACCTGTGTCCTTGCACACTGCTCAGGCTGCTGACCAACAAATCCCACCTCCTTCAGGATCCAGAGTTAACCACGTCCTGGGCTGGAGCCTCTGAGACTCTGGCCATGCCTCCACACTGCCAACCCTGCAGGGTGGCTCTGCCCAGACTGGACTCACCATCCCTCTTCCCAGCAGGATCAGCACCCCAGAAGACAGAGAGGCAGCTTAAGGACCCAGCAGGGCAGCTGCTGGGCGAGCAGGGCCCCAGGAGCAGCCTGGGGGTGGGGAAAGGGAGGCAGAGCCCCGGCCTTCCCTCCAAGCAGCTGTTCCACATGGTCCTCCATCATCTTTATCTGGCCTGCAGTATTCAGACTCTTTTTGGGTCCTGAAGTCCCAAAGGTGCCAGAGCCAAGGCCTTAGTGCAAGGGAATGAGGAAGGCCAGCCCTGTGCACCCCCTGCCACTGAGACCTTGGGAGGCTGGGGCAGGGGCAGGCACGCAGTCTCTGATGCCCAGCTCTGATCCCACCTGCCGCCATCCCATCTTTGTGGGGCATGAGGCCCCTCAGGTTCTTCTGAGTGAAACAGGAATGAGCCCAGTGACACCAGGCTGGGGACTGAGGTCAGGAGGTCACTGCTACCTCTTACTCCTTCTTGTGCTTTCTGAAGGAGTGTGTGCTATTTCCACATTAAGAAAAGCAATAGAACGGAAGTCTCCTAAGGCTCTGATTTGCCTACGACACAATGAGCCCACAGGATGCCATGTTTAGTGATAGCTGCAGGACCCAAAGGTCACGTGTTCTGTGAGCCCCTTAAATGAGATGCCCAGAATGCCCAAATTCAAGCAGGAAGTAGACCAGAGGTGACCAGGGGGCAGGTGGAAGGACACAGGGGGCTCTGCTTAATGGGTGCAGGTTTCTGTTTGGGGGAGGATACATTTTGGTAACAGGTGGTGATGGCAGCACATTGCCAATGTGATAAATGCCACCAAAAAGTATCCTTAAAAATGACTAAAAGGGGAAATGTTACGCGTACGTGACCACAATAGAAACAAAACCTATGAAGAGGCATTTAGAGGACAGCGAGGGTAAAGGGGGGTGCTGGGGTTGTCAGAGGCTGGGGCATGTGCCAATGTGTGGTGGCACCACTGGCCTTCCCCTGGCCCTGGGCTCCACTTTGGACCAGATGGCCAGGTGGGATGAAGGCATCTAGTTGCAGCTTCACATTCACATGCCCCAGTCTCGCCGGTGGAAGGGTGGAGGGCATGCCAAGTGGGGGCATGCCATGCATACTCAGAGCCCACCACCTGGGTGGACTCAGCCCCCATGACCAGCAGGTTGCAGGATGACCCTAGGTCCTTCTCGAGCATGGGCAGTTGCTGAAAAGGAGAGAGAGCTGTGAGTGTGGGTGTCAAATTGCTGTCTTAAACAGATGCCAGGCACTCCCTGATCCTAAGTCTCCACAGGCTCCAGAGGCTCCACAGGTCTGTACAAGCTCCACAGGCCTCCACAGTCTCCATGGGTCTGCACAGACTCCACAGACTTCACAGGCCTGCACAGGCTCTACAGCCTCCACAGGCTCCACAAACCTCCACTCCAAGAGCTACACAGGCTCCACTGGCCTCCACAGGTGCCACTGGCCTCCACGGGCTCCATGGGCTTCAATGGTCCACTGGCCTCCAGGGGCTCAACAGATTCCATGGGTTCCATGGGTACCAAAGGCACCAAAGACCTCCACAGGCTCCACAGGATTCCACAGGCTCCACAGTTTCCACGGGCCTGCACAGGCTCCACAGGTCTCCACAGGATCCACGGGCTTCATGGGCTCCACAGGATCCACGGGTCTACACAGGCTCCACAGGCCTCCATGGTCACCAAGGACTCTACATGCCTCCAGGGATTACAAGAGCTCCACGGGCTCCACGGGCTTCCACGGGATCCACTGGTTCTATGAGCTCCATGGGACTGCACAAGCCGAACAAAGTGCGCAGGCTCCATGGGCCTGCAAAGGCGCCACAGGCCTCCATGGGTTCCACAGTTTCCATAGTCTCCACAGGCTCCATGGGCTCCATGGCCTGCACAGACTCCATGGCCTAGACAGGCTCCACAGGCTCCGTGGGTTCCAAGGATCCACAGGCCTCCATGGGCACGAAGGGCTCCACATGCCTCCAGGGACTCCAAGAGCTCCACGAGCCTCCAAGGGCTTCCACGGGATCCACTGGCTCCACAGGCTCCACGGGATGCACAAGCTGAACAATCTCCACAGGCTCCATGGGCCAGCACAGGCTCCATAGGCGTCAACGGGTTCCACAGGCTCCATGGGCTCCACAGGCCTCCACAGGCTCCACAAGCTCCACAGGCTCCACAATCTCCCAATGTCTGCACAGGCTCCAGGGGCACCATGGGGTCCACAGGCCTGCACAGGCTCCATGGGCTCCATAGGCTCCAAAGACTCCACGGGCTTGTACAGGCTCCACAGAACCCCATGGGCTTCATAGTGCTCCAAGGGCTCCACAGGCTCCATAAGCTCCATGGGCTTCCACAAGCCTCCATGCGTTCCATGGGCTCCATGGGCTTCAAGGGCTCCATGGCCTGCACAGGCCAACATGGGCTCCACGGGCTCCACAGGCCTCGACGGGCTCTACATACTCCATAGGCTCCACAGGCTCCACAGGCCTCCAGGGGCTCCATTGACTCCGTGGCCTCCACAGCATTCATGGGCTACAGAAGCTCCACAGGATCCACAGGCTCCATGAGCTCCTCAGGCTCCACAGTCTCCATGGGCACCACAGGCTCCACAGGTCTCAATAAGCTCCATGGGCTCCACAGTGTCCACAGGCCTGCAAAGGCTAGACTGGCTTCCACGGGATCCACAGGCTCCATGGGCTCCACCGGCTCCATGGGCTCCACAGGCCTCTTCGGGCTCACAGGCTCCACAGGCTCTACTCTACACAGGCTCTACGGGCTCCCCAGGCTCCCCAGGCTCCACAGGCCTCCATGGGCTCCACAGACTCCATGGGCTCCAGGAAACTGCATAGGCTCCACAGGCTCCATAGACTCCATGGGCTCCATGGCCTACACACAGGCTCCACAGCACTCCACGGGCTCCATAGGCTTCACAGCCTCCACAGGCTCCAAGGGTCTGCACAGGCTAGACAGGCTTCACAGGCTCCACAGGATTCCATGGACTCCATAAGTTCCAAAGTCTCCACAATCTCCCAAGGCATGCACAGTCTCCAAGGACTCCATGGGCTCCACAAGCCTCCACATGATCCTCTCTCCACAGATTCCACAGACTCCACAGGCCTACACAGGCTCCATGAGCTCACGGGCTTTACAAGCTCCACAGGTTCCACAGGCCTCCACATGCTCCAGAGACTCCACAGGCTCCACTGACCTGCACAGCCTCCACGGGCTTCACAGACTCCACAGGCTCCACAAGGCTCCACGGGCTCCATGAGCTCCATGGGCCTGCACAGGCTGAACAGACTCCAAGGCTCCATGGGCCTGTACAGGATTCACAGGCCTCCACAGGTTCCACAGATTCCACAGGCTCCACAGGCTCCATGGGTACCACAGTTTCCATGGCCCTGCACAGGCTACACAGGCCTCTATGGGCTTCATGGGCTTCGTGGGCTCCACAGGTTCCATGGGCCCACACAGGCTCCACGGGTCTCTACAGCTCCACAGACTCCAAACGCTCCATGGGCTCCATAGGCTCCACAGGCCTCAATGGCTTCCACCACCACACAAGCTCCACAGGATCCACAGGCCTTACAGACTCTACAGGACTCCACAGGCTTCACAGACTCCTTGGGCACCACAGACTCCATGGGCCTGCACAGACTCCACAGGCCTCCACAAGCTCCATGGGACTGCACAGGCTCCATGCCCTCCACAGTCCTGCACAGGCTCTATGGGCTCCAGGGGTACACAGGCCTATGCACCTCCACAGGCTTCTACGGTTCCGCATACTCCGCAGGCTCCACAGTCTCCACAGGCTCCACAGGCATCCATTGCCTCCAATGCCCTCCATGGGCTCCACAGTCATCTCCATGGGCTCCATAGTTTCCACAGGCTCCACAGGGCTCATTGGGGTCCATGTGCTCCACAGGTTCCACAGGCCTGCACAGGATCTACAGGCACCCCCTTATGCTGCGACTTTCCAAGCACAAGGTGCTGGAGCTGCCACTCCTGAGAGGCATTTCCCTATATGAATTCTCAGTCTTCTCTCTTGACTGTTTCTTGTGCTTCCATGTCCCTGGGGACTTCTGGGGGCTGCCATCCTTGTGGGAAGAGGACAACTATGTTCTAACTCTAGAACACGCTCCTGGTGCTA
>JAQZBX010098014.1:0-11632 GCA_029593785.1 Cabassous unicinctus | reverse complement strand
GAGGCAAGAAGGCAGTAGGTTGAAATACTTAAAGTGCTGAAAGAAAATAATTGCCAAGCAAGAATTTTATATCTGGCAAGACTGTCTGAGAGCAACACCCTTGCTATCCCCAGGAAATGCAGCTCAAAGAAAATCTGCTAAGGCACCAGCTTCTCTACAAGATGGCTCAAGCTGATGACTCAGGATGATCAATCAATGCTTGTCCTCAGGTGGGCCTCCCTGGGTCTCTGGGTATTCTAAGTCCAAGCCAATGTCATCGAATATAGAGATAGGGTGGGGTAGGGACTAGGGAGTTAAGACTTAAAAAGCACAGAGTTTCTATGTGGAGCAATTGAAAAGTTTTAGTAATGGATGGTGGTGATGGTAGCACAACATTATGAATGTAATAAACAACATTGAATTATATATTTGAATGGGGTTAAAAGGAGGAAATTTTAGATTGTATATATGTTAATAGAATAAAAAAAATTTTTTTAAGTCCATGGAGCTGCACCATGCAGTGACCCTTAAGCTAAACCATGGGCTCTAGTTAATAGAACAATTATAAAAATGTGCTTTCATCAATTGTAACAAATGTACCACACCACTGCAAGGTGTTAATAATAGGGGGGTATATGAGAACCCTGCATTTTATGCATGATTTTTCTATAAACCCACAAGTTATCTAAAAGAAAGCAAAAAAAAAAAGAAACCAACTCACTCTAATTTATCTTTTTTTTTTTAAGTTCAATTTAAGTTCAAGTATTAAATTTGTTGTTTTTCTTAAGTGGGAGTTAACTGACTAGCACAAACTGAGTAGCTTTAAAAGGAAAAAAATTAAATGCTGTTTGGAGTTTTTGGGCTTAACTTGCAAAGATTTTCTAATAAATTATTTAAGTAAATGAGTTGTGAGCAAGAGGAGAAGGCCCTTCAAGGCAGAGGAAATACAGGTCAAATGCTCTAGGCGAGAATTACTTGTAACCTATTGGGAAATTGCCAGAAGTTTTACTTGGTCTTACAATCAGATTTAAAAACCTCAATTGCAACCTGTTCTAACATTGCACAGTTACTAATGGCTGCCTCTGAGGATTTGGGCAAGGCAAGAGGAGAGGCGCAAGTTACTTTTTATGTGAAACAACTTTGTGCTGTCTGATTTTTAAAACAATTATGGGGAGGTGTTACTTTCATCACTGAAAAAGTAACTTGCCACTGATTTGGACAACTTTTTACATGCAAGTCTAATTTCACCATCTCCTTTTTTCTATTCCAGATACCCATGCGATCACCCATCGTTTCTCACTGGCTCCCAGCAGCAAAGCCAGTGATCCAGCCCAAGGTTCCCACTGGGCTAAAGCTCTTCTCCATTACCAATCCCCTTCTCTATCACTCATTGTTCGCTATATTCTTTTAAGTTATTTGACCACTCTATGTACCATTGCTCCTTTTCCATATCTGCTGTAGCCAGCTCTTCCTTTCTGCAGATCAGTTTCCCCTTTACAGGTCCCAGCCTCCTTCCCCTCTGAAATATTCATTTTCAGCTCTTCCTCTGGCATAATCATTTGCCACCCCAGCCTGAGGAACACTCTCTCTTGCTTCCACCCTCTTCCCCAGTCAATGGGAAGGATCTTACTTCTGAGTGCCAAAGTTCCAGCCGCCAATGGCCAACAGGTTGACCAGATCTCCATTGCTGCAGAAAGGAAAAAAGCACATTTAAGGGAGCTCTCTGTGATTCTGTAGGATACAGATATTGTGGAAAGCAACTCCACTCCTCCTTCATTTCTGACTCTCTGAAGAAGTTGCAGCTGCCAAGTACAATCTCTAAAGTCCCCATGGCAAGTGTTGCCTGCCATCTATCCCTGTTAATGTTTACATCATACTTTAACATATGTGTCAGAACTCTGCATATTCTTTTTAGGAAGACACTATCTGCAAAGGATTTTTCCTTTAAGATTCTTAAGATATTTTGAGAATGAATAGGAGACTGAACTTGGGCTCTCCAGTATCCCTCCCCATCTCCCACTTACTCTGGACTCAATTCCTACTGACCGTTCTTTCAGGGCTTGGAACTGAGGATACAGGACATCAATATCATTCCATTCATAGGGAGCAATCTTGTTGTCGTTCATGGTGGCGAAGGCATATATCAGGTGTGTGCACAGACATGGGTCCACATCCTTGGGGAAGAACTTGGCTGGTTCTGGTCGGTACTGAGACCAGTTGGTAAAGTAGCAGACTAGCTTGTAGGCTGAGCCTGAGAGGAGAAAGCAGGAGACATTGTGGCAAAGCTCCACTGCCTGTCTGACCCATTTGCTGGTGAACTCTTGAAGGGGAAGGGTTACCTAAGAGTTAGGATGGCATATTCCTGGTACATGGTGCTACTCTCCTGTGCCTGTGGAAGACCTTGCTAAATAGTCATGACACTGTATTCAATAGAATCTGAGTAAGACCTAAGCATCTTTCACAACCCAGAAAGCTGTAAGAATTGATCAGGGTAAACATATAAAATAAAATCAATTTCCCATCACAAAAGCAAGTGGTGAGAGTAATTATGCTACTTGGCTTCTAGACTGAATTTATTAATAAAATAGCTGTCTTTCATAGATGGCATGTGGTATGACTGATGCTTTACTTAGAGGCATGCATTATTTTGCTTCAATTTTAATTCTTATTGAAACCCTGTGAAGGAAGCATTATTATCCTCATTTTTAGTTGAGACTCAGAAAAACTGACTTGCTCAGAGCAAGGTTAGGACTAAGACCAATTCATCCATTCTTCAAATATTTATTGTGCATCTACTGTTTCCAGGCAATCTTACTCCAAAACTAATGCTCTTCCTACTAACCCCTGCTAGATCCCCTATCTGGGCCTTAGTCATGTTTCATATCCATGGTCCAATGCTCAAGAATTAGAAAAAAGTTTAAGGACAATTGAAGGAAATAGAGACTACACTAGACTTGGCATCAGTACATAGCTTTAAGTCTTGACCCTGAGTAGGAGTGAAGAACAAGTCACTTCCCCTCTCTGCTTTGGTTTTCTCACCTATAAAGTGAGGTGTTTTGGATTGTGTCCCTTCCCAGCTCTGATATTCTGAGATACAGAAAAATAGGATGGGAGCTTGGGGTTCTGGTTCTGACTTCATCATAGAGGGTGAAGGAAAGGCAGAGTTGGAAGAAATGAGAGAAAGAAGAGTAACTATTAGGAAGATTAGAGCATAGACAGGAGGTTGCTGTTCCTTACCTAGTTGCACCTGCAGCAGAACAGCCAAGCCTGAAACAAAAAGTACAAAAACAGGAAGTTCTCAGATGGGCTTCTCCATAAAGACCTGATGCTACCCAAAAGACATGCAGAGTTTCAGGAGCCTAAGTAAACTTTGGACTTGGACATTTCAAAACTTCAGGAGCCTTGCCCAGGGCCCATTTCATCATTCCCAGGCTGGAGCTCAAGTCTGGAGGCACGAGGGGGACCCCATGTAAAATCCTTCCTCAAACAGATGTCTGTACTCCCTCCCCATTCCCAGGGACACCCATGATCTGTGGGAGGGAAGGACAATAAAGGGTGGGGTACTCACAGGCCCAGAGCAGCATCCTCCCCATTGTGCCTCTACACCTGCCACCCTATTCAGACTCTTGCACCATCCCTATATAAGGAAGAAACGCCCTTTATCAGTGTGGGAGCAGCACAGCTGCCACCTCGTGACCTCAGGTCCAAAAGGCACTCATGCTCCCATCTCCACCCATTCCAGATTCATGAGAGTCAGCACCCTCCCCTCTAGAGGAAGAGGAATCCAACAAAGCCCCATCACCAGCCCAGTCCTGGCCACCAGTGACAGAGCTACTGGCAACTGGAGGCTTTGGCCCTGCACTGAGACCTAGTCCCTTTCCCCTGGGGATATGGAAGCCCATGGAGAGAATGAAGGGCACTATGTTGAGATATCAGGGCCCCAAGGCCCAGGGCCCAGGGTCAGGAAAGCAGTTGAGGGGTTGGGTCGAGATATTGAAGCATTCTTTTAAGGCATGCAATCTTCCCCCTATAGGACTGGGCCCTGCACTCAAAGCCTGTGGCAAGTGGCCTGGAAGGGATCTGGTTCAGGAAAGGGGCATGATTAGCCCTGTTCATCATCTCCCCCTGGTCAACTGCACTTTTGCTACCACCGTCCTGGAGGGGAAGCAGAGGGGTGGCCATGGAATGCTGCAGCTGCCACCTTCCTTCCCTTATTCCAGCCCAGGGAAGTGATGGGGAGAGGGCAGCTGCTACCAGAAAAAGGTATACCTTGAACCCCTGCCCCCCTTATCATCCTGGGAAAGGTAGTGGCAAAGAACATTGTGGCTTACTTTTGCTAGGTCCTAACTCCTTAGGAAAAACAGACTAGAAGGGGGCAGGGAGGGAGAGGTGTGATTGGGAAGGTAAGTCAGTGCTACATGGGAGGCAAGAGTTGCGGTGTCAAGGTCTGTTTTATCTCACCTCAGTGCCCCCAAGGCCATAGATTTGTTGCTGCCAGCAGGTGTACACCTCACTGGGGCTAAGCCAGGAAGATAAGCATGGGTACAGGTGCAAGGTCAGCTGCCAACCTTGGCCTGAAAGCAGATCCTCAGGCTGGGCCAAGAATTTCCCCAGTGCATCTAGCAGAGCCTCCTTTCAGCCTTTTCAGAAAGTAGCTGATCTTTGGATCCCTGGTACCTGGCACAGACAAGGCACTTGATGAAAGTTGGTTCTGATGTTGGGCTATTTTGTGACCAATTATCTATCAACCACCAAGCTGTTCCTGACATTGTTAGTGATCTATTGCTGTAAAACAAATTACTCTAAAACTTAGCCACTTAAAACAACAAGAAACATTTATTATCTCATAGTTTCTGTAGAACAGGAATTCAGGAGCAGCTTAACTGGATGCTTCTGGCTTGGGTTCTTTCATGAGGTTGTGCTCAAGATGTTGCTAGGGCTCCAGTCACGAAGGCTTGACTGGGTCTGGAGGATCCACTTCTAAGATGACTCACTTATATGGCAGGCAAGTTGGTGCTGGCTGTTGACAGGTGGCCTCAATCTCTCTTATGTAGACCTCTCTATGGGACTGCTGGAGTGGTAGCTGGCTTCTCCCAGAGTAAGTGATCCAAGAAAGAGCATGGTGGAATTCACACTCCATCATTCCCAAAATGTCCTATTGTTTACACAGGTCAGTCTTAGTCATTGTGGGAAGGGACTACATAAGGGCATGAATACTAGGAGGCAAAAGCCAGTGGGGCTATTTTGGGAGCTAGCTCCCACACTGACACAGCAATTGCTGAATGCCCACTGTGCTAAATACTGAGGATTCAGATCTTGATAGCCATCATCACTGCCTTCCAGAAACACAGAGAGTAGTGGGGGAGACAAAGATATTGTGAGGTACCATATAGCACAGACAAGATGGTACTTACCATGGTTGCTTACCAATAGCTCTCCAGGTCTATGATCCCACCCAACTGGGGTTTTTAATAAGGTTTTCAGATTTTACCCACCTACCCATTGATCTCCAGGTACATGTGCCTGGCACTTGGATAGTGCTCAATATATCCTTTCTCCAGACCTGATACCTGCCCACCTTGTTGGCAACCGATTGCATTGGACTCATTTCCTAAATTTGTTGACCTGACTCCACCAGCTGCTTTACTGTCCACTTTGCACATACCTGCAACTCAGGATAGGTCTTGCTTGCCTCCAGCCCACATCTATAGAGCCTCTATCAACCTACACGCAAGCAATGAGCCATCTACATCTTTCAGATTAAATGGTGTCCACACCCTCTTTCATTTTTCTCTGATAGGTAAAAAGATATGTTGGCATAGAGAAGAGCAGATAATTTAGCCCAAGATCTTTTTGGAAAATTTAGTAGAGTTTTACCAACTATATAAAAATCCTCAAGATCCTCAAAACTCTCATATCTTACTACTTAACTGATACTTAAGATATGCTTTATTCTCTGAAGAGAAAACTTTTTTTTTTTTCCATTTTAGAGTAATCTGAAAATTGGCCTGGAAATCTTGCTGAGCCCCTGGAGAAGCACTTGGCTTACCATTCCTCTCCTGCTTCCACCACTGCCCAAGAACCCCCATTGCCTGACTGGCCTGAGCACTGAGTCACACATACCCACTAACATGGTGGGAAAAGAGGAGCAAGGGAACTCAGTAGCTTCAAGAAGGAAAACCAAATACATTATTATAAATGCTTAAGTATTTCTGAACTTTTTATTATTTTCCATTAATGTATACATGCTTTATACAACATTTTGACATCTCATAGGACAAGTCTTTATTACTTTTCTTTTTCTTTTTTAATATTGAGTTTTCCCATCCAGGGAAATGATTTACTTTTGATGAACTGTAAGAGCCACAAAGAAAAGAAATTTGTATATTTTATTGACCGCTGATTGCCAGGATCTAGCACTATGCCTGCTGCCCCCCAGATGTTTGACAAGAATGTCTGGCTTTGGTGGCTGTTGGGGAGACTTTTCCTTTTTTAATCAGAGAAGTTATAGGTTTACAGAAAAACCATGCAAAAAAACACATTTGTCCACACTTACATATCCCCTCTATTTTTCACACCTTGTATTAAGGAGATACATTTCTTACACTTAATGAAAGAATATTATTATAATTATGCTATTAACTGTAGTCCATGGTTTACATTAGAGTTCCCTGTTTGTGTTGGATCAGCCTATGGGTTTTTAAAAACTTTTATTCTAGTAACATGTATACAACCTAAAATGTCCCCCTTTTAACCACATTCAAATATATAATTTCAGTGCTGTTAATTACATTTACAATTTTGTACTACCATTACCACCATCCATTACCAAAACTTTTCCATCACTCCTAATAAAAACTCTGTACAATTTAAGCATTATCTCTCCTATTGCCTACCCCTACCCTGGCTCCAGACAACCTATAGTCTAGTCTCTGCTCTATGAATTTGCTTATTCTAATTATTTCATACCAGTGAGATCATGCAATATTTGTCTTTTTGTGTCTTGTTTATTTCACTCAACACGATATCTTCAAGGTTCAACCATGTTGTTGTATGTATCACAACTTCATTCCTTTTTATTGCTGAATAATATCCCATTGTCTGTATATACCTCATTTTGTTCATCCATTCATTGGTTGATGGACACTTGAGTTGCTTCCATTTTTTGGCAATTGTAAATAATGCCGCTAAGAACATCATTTTGCAAATATCTGTTCAAGTCCCTGCTTTCAGTTTGGGGTGAGGGGCATATACTTGTAAGTGGGATTGCCTGGTCATGTGGTAATTCTAAACTTAACTTTCTGAGGAAACACCAAGTTATCTTCCACAGCAACTGCACCGTTTTACAGTCTCACCAACAATGAATGAGTGTCCCTATTTCTCCACATCCTAACATTTGTTATTTTCTGGTTTGGTTTTTTTTTTTAATAGTAGCCATTCAAATGGTTGTGAAATGGTATCTCATTGTGATTTTGATTTGTGTTTCCCTAATAGCTAATATCTTCCGTGATTATTGGTATGCTTAGCTTTTCTACCTCTTTGCATGTTGATTTTATTAGTTCATATTTTACTTCAACTGATTTTATCCTGATCTTTTAGTTTACATGCAAAAATTTGCAAAAAACTTTTCTAGTATTGGTTTATAATTTGAATCAGCTTTGTATCAACAGTGATCTCTGATGGGAAAACAATTCATCAATTCCACATTCAGGTAAGGTCAGAGTGAGTTTTCCACCATAATAGTAGACAAGACAGTACCATGGGAACCAGGTATATCAGGGAAACATGGGGACAGGCTGGCCCAAAATAGAAATGGCAAATCACAGGGACAGAGATGTGACAGAGTGCTTGAAATCAGAAAAAGTTCTGTTTGAATACTTGCTCTCTAACTTATCAGAAATGTGACATTGGCCAAGTTATTTAATCTCTCCAAGCTTCAGTTTCCTCAGGTATAAAATGCAGTTAATAATACCTTTACCTTTTCTACAAGGTTGCTGCAAAAATTAAATACATTAATATAGGTTAAATGTTGTATGGTTACTTATATATTTATTTAGAAAAAGCTGAGTGCCCAATAGCTTTATTATTAAGATGCATAGTTAGAGGATTTCTGGATTTAGTGAGATGATAGAGTTATTTTTTAAAATTGTTTTTGCAACCCAGAATGAAGATCTTTCTCCACAATAAGGCTCTGGAAACCATTTTTCAAGAATTAGCAATTGTGATATAGCAGGAGAAATGGTTTTCCAATTATCTTAGAAATGAAGACAGTAGATCTCGTTGTACTGTGTTTTGAATTAAAATTGGATTTTAAATTAGGGTCCTGGCGGAGGTCAGGTGCGATTGAATGGGAGAAGGAGGCCATAATGCATGAAAAATGTAGCGTGTTACTCACGTGTCCCAGAGAGAGAGAGGGGTGCCATGAGGGTCAGTGGAAAGCACAGCAAGCTCAGGTGGTTCACCCAGCATTCTGGGCACACACAGGCAGAGTGAGAGGGATCGTAGACTTGTGACTTTATTGTGGTCCAGAGCTGGAGGGTAGTAGACTTCCCATCAGAGATGAGAATTGGTTAAAGCAAGCACACTTTAAACTATAAATTAAGACTGGGGGTCTGAGGGTGGTGGGGATGGTTAGCTCATCATTTGGGACCAGCTGTAGATTTTGAGTGATGGGTGTGGCTGGGGTGGGTGATGGCCTCTGGGGAAGTTTATACCCCTGGGCAGGAAAGCTGTTCATTAACGAGGCCAAAGGTCAGAGTTGAGGCAACTGGCTTAGCCAAAGTAAGATGGACACTGAGCACACACAAAATTTTTGTAGTTATAACAAACCATCCCTTGATGCTTCGGCACCATTCATTCGGAGGACTGTGCCAGTTTGGGTGGCTGATATATTTCCTGCCAGGGGCATAGTATTATCAAGCCATTGCATAAGGCACTCAAGGATATTGGCTATTATAAAACATATCCATAAATAATAAAATCAAGAGCTGAAAGCCTTTGCATAGCCATCCCCCCCCCACCCCCCCACCTTTCAGGGGATAGCTAGGAAATCTCAGAAGTATTTTAGGGTCTGAGGTATTTGTTAAAAAACCTTGGTTAAATCATGAAACACCTTGATCTCTTGAGTCTTATTTGCAAGTTAATTTTGACTGGCTCCTGAGTTATTAATATATATGCAGCAGACGATGTGTTTTATGGCACAGACCCCCCCTTTAATGGCCAAGAGGTAGTTGAAGGCTAGGTGATTATTTAAGAATACCTGGGCATGGGAATGTATTGTTGTATTAGCCCTTATTAGCATATATAGGGACAGGAGCTTAGGCAAAGGAACTGAGGGCAAACACGTGGACTCCAGATGTTGAAATATTGTCCTTCTTTGTGATATTAAAGGTAAAAACATAGCTTGCCAGTAGGGGGCGGCAGAGTGCAAGGCGGCTTTAAGGAAGAGGGGCCCATGTAAGGCAGTCTGTCATTTGTCTGGGTAGTATTTTGACAGTTTTCCTACTCATTTCTCAAGGCAGCGTCTGGGTTCTTCATTAGTTGGCTCAAGCATAGGGGTGGCTCTGGTTTATCGGGGTGATAGGAGCAGCGATGAGTGATCCTCAGTGGTGGTATTGGGCAGTGTTGTCCCATCGGTGAACTCGTGGGCTGGGGTGATGTCATCAGAGGCCAGGTGATGGTGGCTGGGGCCAGCATGGGAGTGGTATCCCTCCAAAGCAGCAATCCATAAAGGGTGAGGAATTTTGCCATGGGGCTTTAAATACAATTGGGCAGCTCTAGTCATGCTATCTAAGTAGGTTTCTGTAAAATGGTTGTCATCACAGAGATCCATGACTTTTAGGCGGTCATTTAGGATGTACCTAGCAAAGGCTTCGGCTATAGTTCCCACACACACACCCTTCTTTCCACAGGTAGAATATGTTTTGTCCACACTTATATGCCAATCGGGTGTTAATTTTTGTAGGAGCTCTTTGTAATCTAGGCTCTTATCTTAGAATAATATGTCTGGCAGGCTGGGTTAGAGGACAATTAGCCATGCAGTTTTGATTTGATTACACTCATGAGGCTATTGGTGCTGTGTGAGAATTTTATTCAGCTTACTCCAGGGTTGAGAATCATTTATGATTGGTGCCAGTGAGCCCATTTGATATATACAGGCTGGATATCTTTGGGTCATCAGCCATCCTTTATGGCAAGCTGGTGCAGTTGTTGAGGAATGACAGCCAGCAGTCTCTTCTGTCCCATTCCTAGGTACAATTTTAAAATTAGCCGAGTTTTGTTTGAGCATTCCTGGGCCTGCATGGTAAGGTCTTGTGATTCAGTAAGTAAGCCTGTGACCCATGCAGCCAGCAAAAATACTGGAACCCAGAGCCAGGGTGAACACTGACATTAAGCCAGTCGGTAAAGATCAGCTTCTGGGGGCCACTACTTGTATCATGACAGCCGGACTTGGCATTGTTTCTCCTTTCTGAGAGATTGGATAATGCTTTCTCTCAAAGCTTGTTCTATGTCGTGCTTGCCAGCCTGGATGTTGTGCCTTGTATGGATAATAGGCACTCATGGCAGGGTAAAAGGAGGTTATTATTATTTTTTTATATGACTGCATCCAGCAGATGTAGCTTTCCTTCACTTCTAAAGGTGACCCAGACTGTTCCACTGCTTGGTTCGGGAATGATAATGTCCATTTCCTGGTGGCTCCAGCAGTGATGGGAAGTGGTCCTATGCAATTAATATGGCAATGGGAGAAGAGTTTATTACCCCCTCACCCCCACCCCAGACTCTTCTATAGAATACAACCCCATCTATAGGATCCCAATGTTTGGTTTTGGAGCACAAGCCATAGCCTTTGGTAATTATTTGGGCCAGTGATGGATCTATAGGCAATCTCTTTTTATGTGCCCACTCCACCAGGACAGAGAAGCCTCTGGGGTGATATGCTGTGGACCCAGATCACTGGTAGGAGAAGCTTGGGGGGGGGGCAGGGGCTGAGTGGGCAGTCTCCAGGGGACCTGCCAAACATGCTGTGTAGGAATGTATTTTAGGTAGCTTACCAGCAGTTTACAGGGGTACGGTGAGTAGAGCATGTATGGAAATGGGTGAGGCTGCAAGTTGTTTTCCAGTGTGGAGCCCCCTACAAGGGCCTTCCTGATCTCCCTGCCAGATCTTTGGCTACTACCCAAGAATCAGTGAAGTTTGGAGATGCCTGGAAGGCTAACTGGACCACTTCCAGATCTGCCAACTGAGCAGACCCCAAACAGCCATCTTGGGTAAGCCGTATGAGATGCTGCGACCTTCTGTGCTGCGTACATGATAGCATTGTCATTGGTGAAATATACCAACTCCCTTACCATGTCAGGCAGCTGGTCCCAAGGGGCTCCCCGCTTGACTAGAGAAGGGGGCAATGGGGACACCATTGCCAGCATCTTGAAATCTGCAAGCAGTGGGCTGAACATGGGGGAAGCCAGCCACATCCTCCTCCAATTTGGAAAAGTCCTGTTTGTTAGGTTTAGCCCTCTCTTGTAGGTACCATTCCATAGTACCAGTGAGGCTTCAGTGGCCATGCTGAGCTCCTGCTGGGAATTCTCTCTCATCCATAGCAGTATGGGAATCTACATGTGCAGGCTGACTGGCTGTGTCCCTGTGAGCACCTCTG
>JAQZBX010098013.1:0-11626 GCA_029593785.1 Cabassous unicinctus | reverse complement strand
CTGGAATTTAGATTGTTTCCAGTCTTTCGCTTTTAAAATTGTTAACAACAACCTGGCATTTTGCCCCTGTATGAGTATATTAAGGATACATTTCTGGAGTGGAATTACTGGCAGAGGGTAATGGCATGTGTAGTAGATAGATATTGCTCTCCACAGGACTTGTACCAATGTTTATTCTCACCAGTAATGTTGGAGGGCTTCTTTTCCCCATAGCCATAGGGCAGTATCAAATTTTTGGACCTTTGCTAATCTTATAGGGGAATGTTGGTATTTCAGTGTACACTTAGTTTGTAATTCTTTTATTAAGAGTGAGAATGAGCTTCTCTTCATATATTTAAGAGCCATTTGAATTTCCCTTCTATGATCCATTTATTCATGGTTTTTTGCCTATTTTTCTCTTGGTTAATCTTTTGATTCTGTCCTTTGTCCCTGCCCCAATTTTTGAAGACCATGTTGGTCAAGGGACTGTGTGCTCTGTTGAAAAACTTTGTAAAAGTTTGTTGGAATGTTCGATGTCAAGGATTTATTTTGGATGAGAATTACTGATTTAGTCTTTACTATCTCACAGGTATCTCCTGGTCCATCAGAGAGACTGCTGGTAATAGTGGGTCAACTCATGAAGGGCGTGAACAGCTGAAGAGCCGAAATAGTTTCTCCTCTTATGCACAACTACCCAAACCTACTTCTACCTACTCTCTGAGCAGCTTTTTTAGAGGTAAGAGTGATGGTTAAAGAAACAGGGGAGACTTCCTTTCTATTTTACAAAAAAAATGCTCAGGCTCTAATTTTCATTTACTCTCTAGAAAAAGTTAATGGTAAGATAAAGAATTTTCATTAGTGCTGGCAGTTTGGGATTGGGAGTGGGAAAAGTGAGATAGAGGGGTTGGAATGGGTCTCTAGAACCTGGACAAAGTTGGCATAAACCTTGTGACAGGTACTGAATAAATCTGCCTAGATCAAAATTCTTCCCTGCCTTTTTAAAAAGGCATGTCAAATTTCTATGTTGAAAAAGCTTTTTTAAGCCTTAAATTTCCATATTGTGTAATAATGTTCTATACAAGTCTGTCCTTAACCAAGTCTGACTCTCCCTGACTTGAACTGTTGCTCTCTTCCCTCATGTGTTCTTTACCTTTAGGGAGACCTAGACCTGGAAGTTTCCAGTCCCTTTCTGATGGTAGGAATTGGATCCTCTTCTTTTGGTTGCCGTGGGAAATGTTCTGGATCTGGAGTACAATCTGGGGAAGTCATGGGGACAGATGATGATCAGATAAATTTTCTTCTAAATCTACCAGTATCTGAGAAATTTTGTGATGCATTCAAAGGAGGTAGAAGTCATTCTGGCTACAGGGGGAAAATGGGTGACTCCTAGGGATGCTATCTCTAAGTAAGACTGGGATCTTCTTTGAGCCATAAAGATGCCTTTGGAGCCCACAAGTCAGGTAATTAATGTGTGTGAATGTGCAGCCACTGTGGAAACCAGTTTGGTGGTTCTTCAAAACGTTAAACATAGAATTACTACATGACCCAACAATTCTACATCTTGGTATATACCCAAAAGAATTGAAAACAGGGACTCAAACGGACACTTGTTTACAAATATTCATAGTAGCATTATTTACAATAGCCAAAAGATGGAAACAATCCAAGTGTCTATCAACAGATTAATGAATAAACAAAATATTCTGTGTTATGGGATATTATTCAGCCATAGAAATGAATAAAGTTCTGATAAATGCTACAACATGGATGACCCTTGAAAACATTATGCTTGGTGAAATAAGCCAGACACAAAAGGTTAAGTATTGTATGATTCCACTTATATGAGGTATTTAGAATGGGCATATTCATAAAGATAGAAAATAGAGGGGATAGGGGATATGGGGAGTTATTGCTGGATGGTTAGAGTTTCTGTTTGGGATGATGAAAAGGTTTTGCAAATAGTTGCACAATATTATCAATGTAAATAACACCATTGACTTGTACACTTAAAAATGGTTAAAATGGCAATTTTTATGTTATATATTTTACCACAATAAAATAAAAGTGTGTATAAAAAGAAAGCAGTAGAGAAAAGAGATGACAAGAAGCAAGAGTCATGATTCCCTCCTGAACCAGTTGCCTGTTCTTTTTTTCAGCTCTGTCAGACACATCTACCAAAAACTATGCTCCAGAGCTGGGGAGACCCAAGGGAGAATACAGGGTGAGTGATATCTTATTATTGGTGTGACACTTTACACATTTTAAAGTGCTTTGGTATACATTACCTTGCTTGATCTTCTTGACTCTGAGCAGGTATTTTTTTACTCCTCTTTAATAGATATGAGAACTGGGTTTTAAAACATTAGGGACTTGCTTGGGGTCTCAACAGCTTTGTATGTGGTGCCACTTGGATTAAAAAATATTTTTCTGACTCAGTCCTAGAACTTTCTTTATCCATTGTGCTGCCTTTTGAAGGCTGTATTTTGAACTCAGAGGTCATCATTGTGGTCTACAAGCTTGGTAGAGCTCACATTCCCATAAAAAAGCAAATTGATTCTTAAGGAAAAACTATATTCCAAGTTCCAGAAAAAGAACATTTCTCAAATGTCTCCCTGTTTTCCCTTGACCAAAGATATTGATTAGGTACCCAAAATGCTACTGGTTGCATCTAAGGGTTGAAATTCTGAACCCATAGGCATAGGGTTACTGGTTTTTGTCAACTGATTCATTCCGTCTTTGATCCATTTCCTCCTGCCTGTGTTGCCCTTTTTCTAGTTCCTTCAGAAACTTAGAACAAAACCATCCCAGTTCTTCAATTTTTTTCTCATCCATTCCTTCCTACAAAATATTTCCACCTTAGGGACTAAGACTATGAGTTTGAGATGAGGAACTGATACACTGATATTCTGATCCCTTAACTTCCTGGGATACGTGTGTTGCTAATATTCCAGGATTACAGCAATGACTGGAGCATCAGTGACACAGTGCGTCGCCTCCGGAAGGGCAAGGTAAGGCCGCTGGAGAGATAATGCCTGTGGATTTGGGAAGCTGGGCAGCTTGTTGCCACAGGATTTCTTGACCATTTCTTTCCCATTTGTTAAATGAAGGGTTTTTTCAGGAGTTAAATAAACCCACTAAGGTCAAAAGTCAGGTGCAAAATTTCTGATTTCTCAGAGTTTAGTGTTGCTTTGATGAGGTAGTGGGAAAAGAGTAGTGGATGAGAGGGAAAAATGCATTTCAGAGTCAGCGATCTCTTATGTTTAGGTCTGTAATCCATTACAAGTTGGCTTTTGTATATAGTGTGAGGTAAGAGTAGAGGTTCATTATTTTTCCTATGTAGATCTCCAATTGTTTCAGCATTATTGTTTGAAAAGATTATCCTTTTTCCACTAAATTGCCTTGGTACCTTTGTTGGAAATCAGTTAACCATGTACATGTAGGTCTATTTCTGGACTCATTATTCTATTTCATTGATTTATTTGTCTTTCCTTATGCCAATACCACACTGTTTTGATTATTGTAGCTTTGTAGTAAACCTTGAAATCAAGCAATATGAGTCTTCCGACTGTTCTTCTCTTCCAGAATTGTTTTGGCTATTCTAGATCCTTTGCATTTCCATATAAATTTTAGTATTAGCTTGTCGATATCTGCAAAAGAGATGCTGGTATTTTTATTGGGATTGCATTGAATCATTATATCAATCTGGGGAGAATTAACATCTTGATAATAATGGATCAAAATAAATCATAGACCTAAATTTAAGTGTTAAAACTAAAATTTCTGGAAGAAAATATAGGTGAAAATGCTTGTGACCTTAGGTTAGCCAAAGATTTATTATCTAGGTACAAAAAACATGAACCATAAAAGAAAAAGTTGATAAAATGGACTTAATGAAAATTAAGAAATTTTGTTCTTTGAAAGCCCTGCTAAGAACATGGAAAGACGTCCATAGCTAGGAGAAAATATTGCAGAACACATATAATATAAGGAATTTTATCCAGAATATGTAAAGAACTCTACAGGGAAGCGGATGTGGCTCAAGCGATTGGGCTCCCATCTGCCATATGGGAGGCCCCGGGTTCGTTTCCTGGGGCCTCCTGGTTGGTGAACGCGAGCCGGCCTACGCAGCGAGCTGGCTCGCGCGGAGAGCTGGCGCAACAAAAAGAGACAAAGAGGAGAGATAATGAGAGACACAACAAACCAGGGAGCTGAGGGTGGTTTAAGCGATTGAGTGCCTCTCTCCCACATCAGTCAGAGGTCCCAGGATCAGTTACTGGTGCCTCCAAAAAGAGAAGACGAGAAGAGAAGACAAGCAGACACAGAGAGCACACAGCAAATGGACACAGAGAGCAGACAGTGAGCACAAAACAAGGGCGGGAATAAATAAATAAATATCTTAAAAAAAAAAAAACTCTTACAAATCAGTAACAAGAAGAAAGACAATCCAATAAAAAAAAAAAAGGGCAGAAGATTTGACTAGGCTCATTGCAAAAGAAGATACTCAGATTGCCAATAAGCACTTGAAGTAATGCTCAACATCATTAGTTATCAAAGAAATGTGAATTAAAATCAGAAGATACCACTAACAGTCACTAGAATGGCTAAATTTAAAAAGACTAAGCAAAACAAATGCTGAGTGTATGTATAGGAGCTGGAATTCTCATACACTGCTGGTGGGAATGAGAAAAGGTTAAACTACTTTGGAAAATAGTCTGGCAGTTTCTTACAGAGTTAAACATATACTTATCATACAACCCAGCAATTTTACTCCTAGATATTTACATTCTAAGCAGAACAAAAACGTATTTCTATACAAAGACTTCTCACAAATGTTAATTGCTCCCAAAGAGGAAACAACTAAAATGTCCATCAGCAGGTAAATGAATAAATAATTGTGGTATATCCATAAAATGCAAAACTACTTGGCAATAAAAAGAAACAAACTATGGATACTCACCACAATATATGGATTCATCTCAGAAACATGATGCCAACTGAAAGAAACCAGAAACAAAAGATAACCGTTTTTATGAAGTGCTAGATAAGGCAAAACTATAGTGACTGAAAACAAATCAGTAGTTGTCAGGGGATGCGGCTGGAGAAGGCATTGATTTCAAAGTGTACAAGGAACTTTTGGGGATGATGGAAATACTCTGTATCTTAAGTGTGGCGGTGGTAATATGGGTGGATACCTTTGTCAAAATTCACTCAACTGTATACTTAAAGAGGGTAGATTTTATTGTGTGTAAATCATATCTCATTAAACCTCATCTAACAACAAAGAATAAGTGATCTCTCTTCCTGTTGACTTTGGCAAGACTTGAAGACATTAGTGCATCAGAACAATAGCATCTTCTTGGGCATAAGGTTGAATGGGGAGGGTGTGGTGGGACCCTCCTGTACCAGAGAGTATTGGGGACCACAAGAAAGACTGTCTTTGGGAGCATTCCCTTTAATTGTTGCCCATTCTTCAATATCCAATGACAAAGGATAAGACAAGGAACTGACTGTTTTCTTTATACATGAATTCTATTTTTATTCTGCCAGGTCTGCTCACTAGAAAGATTTCGCTCATTACAGGACAAGCTACAACTACTAGAAGAAGCAGTTAGCATGCATGATGGAAACGTCATCACCATAGTGAGTTGTTTTTGTTTGTTTTCATTAGTTTCAGAAAATCCTATCAAAATGGACTTTAATGTTTTGGGTCAAGTGTCATGTAAAGATCCTGGATGATGTAGGATTCTCAATAATACCTGTGCCAATGCTCAGTTGGCAGGGCATTCATTGTGTATGGAACCCTTGATTGTAATGAAGAAGTAGTAGGAGGCTGCTCTTTATTGTAAAAATAATCTGAGGGAAGAGAGATGTGGCAAACAAGAATGTGGACTCCACAGAAACAGCTCAGTTACAGATATCCATACCTTTCCTTCCATCACATTGGAAAATCTGTTGTCTGTACCTATAAAGATTCCTAATTAATTGCCAACCTCATTCCTAGACATCAGGTGCTCAGGGTAGGGCTTTGTATTGAAGGAAAGCACAAAGTAATTCGTTCTTTATTCTTTTTTCCTCTAGGTGTTAATCTTCCTAAAGAGGACTCTGAGCAAAGGTGAGCATGTCTTGGTGGAAATCTTCAGTCAGCAGGGTCTCTGCCACGTGTGAGGGGAGAATGGCAAGGTGGCTTTCATACCAGAATTGACCAGCATCAAATCTGCTTCAGAGATGGCTGGGATGGCTGGAGACTTCAGAGTTCACATCACATCTCTGAGGGCTGTAATTCGTCCTTTAGGATTATTAACTATATCAATAATTATAAAGCCTCCTCTGTTGGACAGAGAGGTGGCTCTTTTGGTTCAGGGAAATCGGGGTCCATGCCAAGTACCTGCTGTTGAGGTTGGTGTGAACTGAAAGCTGACTCAATGGCTAAGAGTTATCTTAGACCGTGGGGTGTGTTGATAGTAGATTGAGCCATAGGGGTGGGTATCAGAAAAAATCATTCTTTGTTAGCTTCTGCTAGGCTTTGAGGAGATAATGTTTGGACTGTGTTGAGTAGGTAGACCAGTTTCACACTTGTTGAGTAATAAGCATTAT
Organism: Cabassous unicinctus; assembly: GCA_029593785.1. Lineage (NCBI taxonomy): Eukaryota > Metazoa > Chordata > Mammalia > Cingulata > Chlamyphoridae > Cabassous > Cabassous unicinctus. The sequence continues at coordinate 5,053 of JAQZBX010098013.1, read as the reverse complement.
TCTTTTTCTGCATAACTCCTTTCTGCCTGCCAGAGATCCTCTTCCGGGAGTTGGAGATGCGACAGGTTGCTCTGAGACATTTCATTCACTTCCTTAAGGAAATAGGGGATCAAAAGCTGCTTTTAGACCTCTTCAGGTGAGATCTGATCATCTACTCTGTAGAGTTTAAGTATTTTGTTCAAAGCACTCTTAGGGGATACAAAGAAATAGAAGACATTGCCTTTTTCTGTAAAAGTTTAGAAGACAAGATATTGAAACATAATGGGATAACTAACAATATACAGCAGCCAGTAATAAAACAACAGCATAGCTGGGTGGTTAAAAACCAAGCTGTGGAATCAAACACATCTGGGTTGAATACTGGCTTGATAACTTAGTTCAGAGAGTGAACTTGAGTGTGTTACCCAAGCGCTTCAAGTATCAGTTTCCACATCTGTAAAATGGAGATGATACTTGCCCCACAGGATTGTTATGAAGATTAAATGAGTTAGTATGTGTAATACACTTAGCATAATACCTAGTGTGTAGTCTTAATAAATCAACATTTATTAAGCATTTTCTTATAGAAGACCTAGAATAAGAGTATCTTTTATTACTTGGTCCCCTGTAATACCAGTGACAAGTACATTGGGAAATCAGAGGAAGAAAATATAATTTTCAGTCAGGATACCCAAGGAAAATTTCATGGAAGTAGTTCTAATTTGAGTTGGGCCCATGAGACTTGGTAAGATTCTGTTAGATGGAGAGCTGGGGGCAGTCTTCCCTCCCTATCTCATTTCAGTCATTGGGGACTGTTCCCTGTCACTGGATTACTAAGCTGTTGGGGTTATTTGGACTCTGACACCCTGACTGCTTAGCTGCCTTGGATGATTCAGCCTCTTCAAGAGTGAATATTCCAAAAAATAGGTAGATAGGTAGGTAGGTAGATAGTGTAATAGTCAGCCAAAGGGATGCTAATGTGAAATACCAAAAATGGGTTGGTCTTTATAAAGGGTATTTATTTGGGGTAGAAGTCCACAGTTACCAGGCCATAAAGCATAAGTTTCTTCCCTCACCAAAGTCCATTGTGATGTGTTGGAGCAAGACAGCTGCCGACGTTTGCCAGCGTTCAGGCTTCTTGGGTTCCTTTCTTCCCGGGGCTGCGTTTCTCTCCAGGCTTAGCTCCTGTTTCCTCCACAAGGTCAGCTGTAGATGATCATGTGAACGGCTGGTTTCTCTTCTCCTGGGGCCTTCTCTCTAATATCAAAACTGCTTCTCAAAAACTGCTTCCTCTGTCCTTTGCCATGCCTTTTATATTCGATTCCCCACCCACCAAGGGGTGGGGCTCAACGCCCTACTGACGTGGCCCAGTCAATGCCCCAATCATAACTCAGTCATGCCCAGATTAACAGATCAGTTTACAAGCATGATCCAATTATATTTTTGGAATTCATAATTATATCAAATTGCCAAACGGCCATAGATAGATAGATAGATAGATAGATAGATAGATAGATAGATAGATAGATAGATAATGTCCTTTCTTCAATGTCAGGAAAGGGTATGGAGTCTTTATTTAGGTTGACATGTAATTGAAGGGAAGACTTTATTCAGTGATTCCAGCAAAGTGATGAGCTGTCCCAAAGACCAAGTTGGGGAAAGCAGGTTACCTGATCAGGGTCAAGAAACAGATGGTTTTCCAAGAATTTGCAAAAGAAGACAGTATTCATCCAGGTAGGCTGTTTTCTTTTTGCCCTTCATTTCTTCCTTGCTCTTCTCCTTCCCTCTCTTCCTTCCTCCCTTCTTTCCCTCCTTCCCAGTCAACAGGCCTTTATTAAGCATCACTTCTGTGCCAAAGCAGTGCTGTTAATAATCGTAGTCTACTCAGAGTGAGAAGTCAGAAGACAAGTCATTGTGTTCCAAGGACTTACCCTTCTTGGGGGAGATAAAACACACTGTACACTGTACATGAAAACAACAGAGAACAATATAGAAAATCTGTTTCCAAGATTGTTTTGACGGAGAAGACTGCTTTAATCTTTCAAAGAAACAAGGTTCCTGTGGGCTAGCATAGGTTTTGTGAAGGCTCTGAGACTTTGTCAGGCCTGTTACCAGTACAAAGTTATTAGTGTTTTGCAATGCCTCCTTGGCCTTGCATGTCACTCAGCTGGAAATGATCAGAGGGATAATGGGTATCTGACCCACCATGTTTTTTCAAGGACTTCCTGGTAGTCAAAAGTTTAAGAAAAAAGGGCTTATCTTGAGTATGGAGGGAAATGGGTTTGAACTGTGCTTTTCCTAGGGCAATTGTCCTATTTTGTGAAGTTGTACTTCCACACATTAATAGATAAAAATGCCCTGCTCCTCTCTGCTTCTTCCCAGGTTCCTAGATAGAACAGAAGAGCTTGCGGTAAGTATGGCCTTTGTTTTAGTTGGGGACCTCTTTAACAGAAATGCAAGCCAAAACCCAGCCTCTGACATCCCAGACAGATTGAACTATGTGCTTTCATTTGGTGTTGATTATATCCAGAAGAGAGAAGCTTCTTGAAAACATGAAAACTTAAATCAAGTGATATACTGTTTTGTATATTTTTTTATTTTCTTTTGGTTGGGCTTCTAAATAAATATTTTTTAAAAGTAAACGAATGAAAATTGGCCTGCTCAATTTGTATTTTAGTTTTTAATTATTTTCAATTCCTGGTTTGCAGGAGCTTCTGGGTTTTGGCTTTCTAATTTGAAAGGTAAGAGGGATCAAAAATAAGTCAAGAAGAGAGAGATAAAAAATGAAAAAAATTTAAAAAACAAAACAAAATATAAAAAATAAAGGCAAAAGCCAAAAAAGTAAAAAACAACAACAACATAGGTCAAGAAGAAATTCCTAGCTGATGGTGCACCCAGTACACATTTTGGTTGAATGGCTGAGTGTTAAAATAGATTTTTGACAGACTTTTACCATTACAGAATGAACTCCTGGAATATAAGAATAAACCTGAAATTTTATCAAACACGTAATTGTATTATTAAAACTTTAGTGATCCATCTTTAAAAGTTTGACATTCTAGTGCAGAAACAAGAATTTCTCATCACTGTCAATGGCAGGACTGCTCCTTTCATCACTGGACATCTGTGATATGTTATCAATGCTCACATTCATCTGACACATTTAATAATATTGTTAACCTTTGCAAAGCAGAATATAATTCAGGAAAAGTTTTCGATAGCATGTTTTCTAAAAGGAACTTGTGCTTAATATTCAAGGCATGGAAAAATATAAAAAATCTTTTAATGTTCTGAAAATGATTGGCAGTCTGTAGTAATCATTTGGAAAGCTTTTTGTTTAAATTTTCTGTCTCCTAAGGGTCAAAACTATAAGGAATTTTCTTCCTACAGCATTTTTGTAAAGTTTGTTATTTTGGGATTTGATTAGTGAGAGTAAATGTTTTGAGTACCTCATTTTTTTATTTAAAACTTTATTTTCTTCATACTCTTTATTATGTTTGAAGATGAGTTATCATGTGTGTTACTGTATATAAATTTGGAATTTCATAGTCTGTTTTTAATTTATCCTGATGGGATATGAAGATTTCCCAGTTAGGACTTTTCTTAAAAGATTTAAGGTTGAAATAGAATAGAATAATAAAAAAAATAGCTATAGTTCTTAAAGGTTGCTTTCTTTAATATTAGGAGTGATTATATAACAACTATTTCATACTAAATATGTTACAAAGTTTAGACTATAATATAATGTAATGTCATCTGTTCTATATTATCATTTACATTTACATACACATCTGTTGTATGATGTCCTTCCTAAAGTTAATAGCTTCATTTTCTTTATATTAACTGTCAATCTGTTTATATACTCAGTTATTGAAAAGTTTTAAATAATTGTTTTGTGTATAAAATTACAGCTTTCACAATCATCAATTGTGTTTTAGCCTTGTAATAATAAATAAAAATTTATACTTAAGCAGATTTCTAGAATTTCAAAATAAAAAGCATATAAGGAGATTTTTCTTTCAAAATTACTTACATCTAGACCACTATTTGAGAATATTTAGCAGTCTACAGTGAATTAGAATGACATGCCCAATCTGTGCTATTGACATTGTTAACTGATTAGATATTTACATCATCAGGTAGCCACAGATGTGGACAAGATCAAGGATGCCAGAAATAATGTTGAAGTAGCATTTAGCTCTTTGGTCTTTCATAGACTAAGGCTGAAGCAAAATAGCCAGTTTTGGTCAAATGCTGAGGATAAAAACCAGACCTCAGGGTAATGCTACGTGTTCTATCTTCTAGATCAGCACTGTCCAATAAAACTTTCTACAATGATAGAAATATTCTGTATTTGTGCTGTCCAGTGTAACCACTAGCCACACAGCTATTGAGCACTTGAAAAGTGGCTAGTGTGACTAAGGACCAGAATTTTTAATATAACTAATTTAAATTTAAGTAACCACTTGTGGCTAGTGGCTACTGTATTGGATGATGTAGCTTTTAGATAAACTTATTGATGATTTTGAATCACTGTTTGCAACCCCCCGCACCCACATATTCATACCCAGAAGGTATCTCTAAGATTGAAGAATTGAGATTTTAAGTCCGGAAGGTCCACTTGCTGTCTCCTTTCTGAGGAGACAAAATAGCTCAAAGCTCTTCTCTGTTTTATTGTAGCTATCCCATTATCGAGAACATTTGAATATTCAAGACCCTGAGAAACGAAAAGAATTTCTTAAGACATGCATTGGGTAAGTATGAGGGAGAAATGGATGTAAGTATAAATATCTTTATACAGAAGGAATAGAGAGAATGAAAGACGGTGGAGTGGATAGATAGTTGAAGGGAAAGACTAATAATCATAGATGCATCAATGAAGGTTTTTAAGTGGTCCCCAAACACTAATTCCTTAATTTCTCTGATGGGTGGTAGATTGAGAAAAAATTTTTATAAAGCTGTATTTATTTAATTTGAAAGACTATCTTTTTTTCTGGAATTTTGTCCCTTCCCCCTCCCCCTCCTACCCCCTCACACTCCCCCTTCCCTCCCTCTCCATACTTTTCTGATAGTA
>JAQZBX010098012.1:0-11624 GCA_029593785.1 Cabassous unicinctus | reverse complement strand
TCACAGAGCTCTAATTTGCAAAACCTTAATCAGTGCTCTTCATTTCCAATGTATGGCCTCATTGTTGTCTTGGGCTTCTCATCACAATTATGAGAAGTTTCTGACTGATACTTAGACATATGGCTCTCCCAACTCTGTGGCTCAAAAGCATGACCACTTTAACCATTTTCTTCTTTCAAAAGAGATTTATTGAGCACCTCCAAGGTGCCAAGTATTGTTACTGGTACTGAGGCAGAGCCGTGAGTGGTACAGTCAAGATCCTTGCATTTGTAGAGTTCTGTTTCAGATAGAAAGGGGGCAGACAATAAACAGACATACAAAAAATTCAGAAAGTGACAGATGCCAGTTAGATAATCAAAATGGTAAGTTGTGGTCAGGAATTTCTAAAGTTATCAAGGAGGCCTCTTTGAGTGGTGACATTTAAGGCACAATTATGTGAAGTTTTGAGGAATAGTGGAAAATTCGGTGCAAAAGACCTGTGTGAAGATTGTTTTTTTCATTTCTTTTCTTGTTGTTTATTTTTGTCCTTGCTATCACACAATCAGATCTGAATATCCAAATAAAAATTCTATTGTTAATCTTTGAAAATTTAATAAGGATGAAAAACACAGGTAGCCACAGGCAAACACTGTTGAACCAGAGATTAGGTATGACCCATTAACATGTTTGTAATCTCTTTTCAGGTATAGAATCTCTAGAGTCTCAATTCATCTTTGTATTTCTTCTACCACCTATCTTGTCATCAACATAATTTAATTGAATTCTCTTTGTATATAACCTGTCAAACTTTCAAACGCCAAATTTTTCCTGTTTAGAAAATTCATCTTTCTAAACATTAATATATATCTTTTAAATAAGGCAGCATTGTTTAGGCAGATTATCTGTGATTTATCTTTCTTGCTTCTGCTCCTATCCTCTACTCTTCTTCAAAATCATTTCACAATAATCATACTGTACATTTTGAATACTCAAAACATATTCCCTAATCCCCTACCCAGAACTGTGAGAAACATATTCAAATCTGAGTACACAGCAACACACAAAGAAGCATATATACAGCATAAAAAGTGGGTGTTTTATCATTTCACCCTCCTTCTTGGTATTTTTTTCCAAAAAATTTTTGAAAAATTTTAGGGTGAAAGAGAAGTTCTAAACATAGTTTATAATTCTAGTGGATCTTAATATTTAAATATTAGTTGAAAACAAAGTTTATGTCAATTTCAGAAAGATTCCACAGATATTTAGAAAGAGAAAAAAAATGTTAGGAAGAATTGATTCATCACAGATAATGTATGTGTGCAGAGTAGCAGTCTGTAACATATTCACCTCACATTGTTGAGAGTAAAGCAACACCCATCCACCAGTTCACTTATAAGTGCTAAGTATAATGCAACTGATTTAGTTTCTTTTGCATTTAGTTTGCCACTTTATTTTTAGCTTGATAGCTGCATAATAAACACATGCCTATTACTGTGCATACCTGAGAAACTTTGTAATTAAAAATGCAAAATGAAAAATACTTTGACTATTTTCTTTCTTGTGATTTGATGTCACCTATATTCCTTTTTTATTAGAGAGGTTTTGAGTTTGCAAAACAATCATGCATGCAATACAGGATTCCTGTGCACCACCCCACCAATACCTTGCATTAGAGTGGAACATCCACTACCATTGAAGGTAGCATTTTCTAAATAATTGTACCATTTTTAACAGTATTTACATTTGTTACAATTGGTTAAAGATTATTAAATAGTTTTATCATCCATTATTTACATTAGTTGTATTTTTCCCATATACCACATTATTGTTACCACCTTGTATCATATTTCTTAAAGGCTCACAAATACATTCCTTTAAAGTAGTAATTTATCATGTATGACACAAATGTTAAATTGGTGGATAAAGAATTTAAGCCAATTTATTAATATGCATGCCTGTTGTGAATGGTGAGTTGAACAATAGAAAATGAATATTATTGACTTAGATTTTAGTAGAATTTAAGGAAACTCTGTTTATACCTAGCAGATTGATGTTCAACTATAATTCAGTGAGATTACATGTTTTCTCCACGCTTTCATGATCTCCGTATACCTGTGTGTGCTTAAAGCCAAGGGTCATGTCAAGATGAAATTGAGAATCTCTTCCAGTGGAAAATGATCCCCATACAGGTAACATGAAGTCTGGGGAGTGGGGCTGGGTGAGGAGGACCCATCTCTGAGAAGGGTGGTGTCTTTTATACTGTAAAACACAAGACCTTAGAGATGAATGTACCACCTCTCTAACAGATTTTGCATTCTGTATATAAACATATTGCAAGGCAGTATATCCAATTTTAGACAATTTTGGTTGTTATTGTTCTTTAATTTTTTTTATTAATTCACTTGTTCTTCCATGAGTTTTCAGTACTTAGACTGAGACTCTGAAGTCATGTAGTCATCTAAGCCACTTTGGTTTATAGGTTTCTTCTTGAATGTAAAAAGGGCAAATTTTCTTTCCTAGTGAAGTGGGTAGAGATTATGTGTAACCTTTGTGGGTACGAGTCTGTTTATTTTCACCCTAGCAATGAGATTAACGTTCTTGCCTGCTCTGTCTTTTCTAATCGCTAGATAGTGATAATAATGGATAGAGTCCAACAAATGGTTGTTGAACAAAGTATGATTCTGAAGTTTAAAATTAGGATCTTAGCAATCATCATTTGCCCTAGAGATGACATTTAGTCCTCAGAGAGCAAGGCATAATTCCCATCTTCAAAAAATCTATTGTCTTGCTGAAAAGATATCTCAATTTTTTACAGAATTGCTCTCAACTCTAAAGAACATGAATGTTCAATGATGTTGATGGAATCTGTTATATAATTTTTAGAATTTTAATCCTAAGAACATGCTAGTTAAACTAACTTTCACAGATTTCTTTCCCTTAGAACTTCTCATAGTTTGATTTTATTACTGTAGACTGTGTATCCCTAAGAGTTTGGGTAGGGTATAGAGATTTCCCGTTATTATCTGATGAAGGAACTCTTGTCTTTTCTCCATAATTCCTATTACCATCATGCAAGATACTAGTATTTTCTGAGGAATATAATTTGATAAATATTGTTTTAGAAAATGGTTCATATTATACAACATGTATTTGAAAATAACTTTTCAAAATATCCTATAAGTTTTCCCAGATTCCAATGATTCCCCAGAGTTGACTCAATAATTTCCTAATGTATGTGTCTGTAATAACTGTATAAAATATATCACCTACTTTGAAAGTATTTATTTGCATTAATTCCTGTGCAAATGCTGATATTAATCCCCTACTTTTACTCATATTTAAGTCTCCAGAACAAAGCAATAGATGATATCTAATGGATTATAAATACATGTTAGATTTGAGGGGGAGTCCCTGTCCAGGGAATATGCATAATAAAATGAAAGTAAATAAGTAGTTCACCCTTTTATAGTTGACCTTGATGCCTATTTTTTAAATCAGTTTGCCCCTTTTCAATTTAAATTAGTGCAAGAATGAGACTACATTACATGACATTTAAGGTTGATGAATTATTTGGTTCAGTAGCTTCCATCTGAAATGAAGGAGGATAAAAAAGGGACAAAAGGGACAAGAGGTAAAATAATTTTTCTGAATTCTGTTAAAAAGAGATCTATAGCCCTCCATAAATATCTTTAATTATAATTTTATATCTTTAATTAATATAACTAATATAATTTAATATCTTTAATTTTGAAATATAAAAATAGCAAAGAGCTTTGGAAACAAAGGACAGTTAAGAATTAGTCTTGGACATTGAGCCAATGAAGTATTTAGTGTTATCTTTCAATCAAGATACTTTGAATAACTGCTATATAGTAGTGTCTGTGTGTTAATTAATCTTAATTACATTTAGAGAGCCAGGTACCGAGCAGGTTCACACACTGGAAAGATTCTCTGAAAAGAATGGCAAAATGCAGCCATAGATATTTAATAAAGATGACAATGACAGGAAACATGGATAAAGGTATAAATTAATACATGAACAAGCATTGAATTTTTCCACTTATTTCCTTTTAGATATCATAAAGTTTTTTAAAACTAATATCTGTTTAGAACTGTGAAAATGCTCAATTTCACTGATGTGACAGAGTTTATTCTTTGGGGATTAACCAGTCTTCAGGAATGGCAAGTTCTCTTCTTCACCATTTTTCTTGTAGTCTATATTATCACCATTGTGGACAATATTGGTATGATCAAGTTAGTTAAGGTTGGTCCACAACTTAATAGCCCCATGTATTTTTCCTCAGCCATTTGTCATTCGTCGATGTTTGGTTTTCTTCCAATGTCACCCTAAAATGCTAGAAAACCTGTTATTAGAGACCAAAACTATTTCTTATGCTGATTGTTTAGTACAGTGTTTTTCCTTCATTGCCCTTGTCCATTTTGAGGTCTTCATCCTTGCTTTGATGGCCTTCTATAGGTACATGGCAATCGGCAACCCTCTGCTCTATGCCAGTAAAAATGTCAAGGGTTGTCTGTATCCGACTGATTCCTTTCCCTTACATATATGGTTTTCTGATTAGTCTGGCAAAAACACTATGGACATATGGCTTGTACTTCTGTGGGAAAATTGAAATCAACCACTTCTACTGTGCAGAACCACCTCTCATCAAAATGGCCTGTGCTGGGACCTTTGTAAAAGAATATACAATGATCATACTGAGGAGTCTGTGGAGCAGGGGAAAATGGTGGCTGTGTTTTATACCACGGTGATCCCCATGCTGAATCCCATGATCTACAGTCTGAGAACCAAGCATGTGAAAGCGGCCATGAACAAAGTGATCAGCAAAACATGTTAAACAAAACAAAATTTAGTTGATTTTGTCTTCTATGCTTCAATAATATTTGCTGTCAACACATTATTGTCTAAGACATAGGAAAGTTAGTTGAAAGAATTGTTTTGAAACGACACAAATTGAGGGAAAAAATAATAGATTGACTGATTGTTGATGATATAAGTGGTGAGGATTAATTAATACCACTGAATGGTACAATTGAAAGTGGTTAAAATGGGAAATTTTGAGTTGCATAAATGTCAAAATAAAAAGTTAAAAAGAAAAAAGGTGTTCAAATACTAAGCTAAAATCAAAAGACTTTCTTATTAAAAATGTAGTGAATGAATTTTAGAAGTAGTTATAAATTTGCCTATTTAGAGGGAAATTTGTGGTGCAAAAATAAAAATATTTAATTATATTTCATAAAATGATATAAAAAAATTGTGGGGTGAGGTATAACTCTTCAGAGATTTCCACTTTTAGAATAGCAAACCATATATTTAATTATTTTTCCATGTCTTGGTGTTTCCTAAGAGTCATATCATGGTAAGTATGTCCCTTTGCATATTGCAGTAACTACAATGTATTAACCATAAGGATGCCAGATTGTGCATTTCTTATCTGCTCTAGTTAAACTGGTTTTGACCTGCAGGCTGATGGAATAGTGGGTAGAATTAGTAGATATGTATGCCATTATAAAAGCATGGATTTCCAGGCTCTGCTTAACAAATTAAATTGATACTTATTCAGAATGTGTTGCACATACAGCACTAAGATATGGTGCCTAATTTCTTTGGCTATTTTTATATTTGAAAGAAAAAAATATTTGTTGTGAACTGTAATTTTGTGCCATGATACTATTAATATATTTTGCCATCCCTTGTACCTAATTTCCTAAAGTACAAGCTTGAGGCAATATTACAGTTCCTTAAATTCTATATTACCTCAGGCAAATCAATCAATCAGTAAATAAATCAATCACCTTTGGGTTTGGTGCAAATAATAAATAGCTAATGAAAATGTAAGTAACACATTTATAATTACGCAGTAAGTATTTACAAATTTCTCTTCAATGATGCAAATATAAAACTAGATTGGTGCAATGTGAGAAGAAACATTCTTCTTCATCCTTTGTTGAATTATTTTCCTCAAGGAAAACCAGAAACATATGCTCTCATTTCCACACACACACATACACATATAGCAAAGACAACCTTTTAAAAAACCATTTGTAAATGAAAATGAATTGCTAATTTAAGGAGATGAAACTATTTATATTTTCTTACTAAGTGTGGAAATGAAAACAATAAGAAGACCTCTTAATCTGCTTCCTCATAGAGTTTGCAGTTTACTTTAACAGTTAATGTTTTAAAATGATATGACATTAATTTGTCATATGGTCTGAGGCAAGGATCTATTTGGATATTTGTTCAAATTGCTAACAAATCACCCTGACATTATAGATAGACTAAGTTATGCTTTCCTTATTAATTTATAATTAAACTAGAATTTTAAAATATTCTATTGATTAATATATTTCAATAAAATCAACAAGCTTTTGTATTCAATAAAAATCTTGGGGTTTTAAAAAACCTTGATAGTCATAGAGCATTTTTATATACCCTTTCTTTGTAAAATATATTTTTCCAGAATATAAATAAAGTGTAAGTGTGCTGCTTTATAAAATTTCATATGCAATAAAAATGAAAAATTTAGTATAAATCAGCCATTAGAGATTACTGCTGTTTAAGTTTCAGGGCAGTTACCTTGTATTCTTTCACATATTTTTATGTATTTTATTAAAATTGGACTCAAAGAGTATGTGGCAATTTACTGGATATGAATACCATTTTTTTCACCAGCAGCATATTAGGGTTTTACATATTATTTAAGATTCTTCACAAAGCATGCCTTTTATTTATTTATTTTTATTTATTTATTTATTTTTCATTAGTGAGGTTTATTTATTGCAATTGATGAGCACATTTTGGAGCATTGCCACTAAGCATGTATTACAGTTTACACTGTAGATTACACTCTCTCCCACCCAATTCTGTAAGTTATGGCAAGATTTATAATGGCCTGTATCTGTCATTGTAATGTCATTCAGGACAATTCCCAAGTCCCAAAAATGTCCCCGTATTACATCTGTTTTTCCCTCTCCTTGCCCTCAGAACCTCCAGTGGCCACTGCCACCACATCAATGATATAATTTCTTCCATTGCTAGAATGATAATAAGTCTATAGTAGAATACTAGTAAATCTACTTTAGTCCATAGTTCATTTTCCAATTCTGAGGATTCTGGGATGGTGATGTCCCCTTCACCTCTAATTGGAAGGGGGCTGTGATCCCATAGGGTTGACGGATAGGACTCTCTTGCTTGCAGTTGTAGACTTCCTTGGTTCCTTGGTATGGTAGTTGCCCATCATCACCCCCATGAATCTCAAAGTACTTGCAACACCTACTCTACAGTTCATTGGTCTCACCCAGGACAAAGCATGCCTTTTAATACATGATTTGTTTTTCTAATTAGTAAAATAAGAATGCTATGATAAGTTCCCTTATATTTTGTTTAGAATGATCCAGTATTTTAGACTATCCAGCATCCAACTGCTTTTTACTGTTACCCCATAGTGGACTTCACCATCCTTTCTAATGCAAACTTTTTTCCAATTGCTTTCCTGTTTCCATCCTTCCCTCCTAAGGTCAAATTTTGAACATGGTACCCATAATAATCCTTTTACAAAGTAATTTAGGTGATCTCACTTCTCAAAGCAGAATCCTGAAAAGGTGCTCATTTCATCCAAAGTCAAATCCAAAGTCCTTACAATTAACCATAAGGCCCAACATGAACTGGACCCTGTTAGTATTCTGAACTCATCCACATTATCCCACCATCCCCCTTGATCCTTCTAACTACACTGGCCTCATACACACCAGGGTTATGCCAGCCTTAGGTATTTGTACTTGATTCCTCTACCTGGAATTGTCTTTCCTCAGATATCTCTATGGTGTGCTCCTCAGCCCCGGATGATGGTGAAGTGTGAGAATGCTGGGGCCAGATTGTCAGTTCCGTATTCTGGGTCTGCCCTTACATGCTATGAGAACTTGACTGGGTCACATATCTCTGTAAATTTATTTTCATTATCTTTAAAACAGGAATAGTAATAGTAAATGCCTCCAGTGCTGCTTTGAGAATTAAATGAGGAAAAGTGTATAAAGATCTAGAATACTGACAGTGCTATATAAGCAATTATTGCTACTATTGTTATCATATTTTGCTGATTTACTTGTTTTCCCCATATAATTTACCACTATATAGTATTTTTTACTGAATTAGCTTGTTTGTTGTTTTTCTGTGATTTATAGTGTGGGAAGGGGTTTTTTTTGTTGTTGTTGTTTTGTTTTTTATTGTGGGTAAAAATCAAATTTTTCACAATACATACCAATATTTGTAAAATGATATATAAATACATATGCGTATATGTGCATTTGTTTACATAAATGTTATTTGTTATATATATATATATATTTTTTAAAGGTGCTTGAATTACCTAAATATTACACAGAAATTACAGGGATTCCCATGTTCCCCACCGCCCACACTTCGAACAACATCCCACACCACCATTCCTCATCCGTGTGGTACAACACCCGCAATGGATATATACATGGGAAGAGGTTTTGACCTCTTTTTTTAATTTTTCTACTTTTTCTGTAGTGCCTAAGACAAATTAGGGACTCAATAAATAATAGTTGAACAGTAAATAAATATCTCATAAAGTTTTTGGCAATTTGACTCCTGGCATTGTTGCAGGGATGCCCATTATTTTCTGTACTAGCACTGATAATTTTATATATATATATGTATAATTGTATATTATGTGTCTTACATACTATAACTATTTATTATATATGCTTGTTTCATTTTGTCCAGCTGATTATTTAAAAACATGATGCTTCCTATTTTATGTATTTTCTTTGGTTATTAGTATAATTGATAATTTTGTTTGCAATTTGTTCATATTTCTTCTGTTTGTAATTGTTCTGACCTTTGATATCCTTTCGTTTGTGTGTTACAATCTTTTGCATGTTTTTTTTAACTGATTAATAAGGCTACTTTGTTTCAAAAGATATAAATATGCTGTTATTTATAGTAAAGCTTCCCATTTTATCTATGCATTATAATTTATTGATGATGTTTTTAAACATATAGAAATGTATCTTTCTCTCCCTCCCTCCCTCCCTCCCTTCCTTCCTTCCTTTCTTCCTTCCTTATTCCCTCTTTCCTCTACTATGCTAAGAAAGATTTTCTCAACCCTAAACATTATGTCAATGTTCATCTGGAACAAATTATGATTTATTTTTTTAAGTTAACTTTTTAAACAATCTGTAATTAATTTAAGTATATGGAATACAAAGATTCCACAAAATAACCTAAATTTTTCCCATGTAACTGAATATCAGAGCCTCATTTAATGAATAATTTATCCTTTCCCCATTTACTCAAAAGAATGCACACTTACTATACTCAAAACACTATGTTGTGTGATTGGGACACAACAGTGAGCATATGGAGATAGAGTGACTGCTCTTATTACATACATTCTGGTGAGGGAGACAAACTAATGCAAGGTGAAATAAATAGATTTTCCCAAACTGTGACCAATTATGAAACAAAGAAAATTGTAAGGTGTGCACCTGGTGTAAAACAGAATTCAATGTCATTTTGTTGATATATGCCTTAATACCTGGCAATGTATTTCCTCACCTAAAATTCTTCACAATTATATAATAGAATTACTATAATTCTTCACAATTACAGTAAGGGCCACCTATTATTTTTCCATAAAAACTAATATATTTTTATATTTTAATATATATCATTATATACAGGTGTTTTAATATAATTATATGAAATACCTATAAAATATAATAAGTATATAATTATATAAACATTTATTATTCTAAATTTAGAATCTATGTTATTTTATAAAAAAATAATTTGATTATAATTGCATCATATTTATAAATTACCTTGAGGGTAGAATTAATGTCTTTATACTATTGGGTATAATTCAGTATAAAATATGCCATGCTTTCCCATCATTTATTAATTTTCAGTTGTCCCAAGTGCCTTTAAATCAGTCCAAAATTTAGTACCATTCTCAGCGTTTTTTTTTTTTCTTGTTCTGGCCATTAGTAATCTTGAGACTGACGGTGACACATTGCTAAGCTGATCATTTTTTGCATATGCATTTTTAACAGATTATATTAATATAATTTTATCAATTTTAAGAGTTTTGATTGGCTTTTTAAAAATTTTCTGTGTAAACCATCATATTATCCAGAAATAACAAGAAAGTTGCCTTCTCCTTGTTAATACTTAAGTCTACTATTTATTTTTCTAAGAATTATTGCATTTGGCTCCTCTCTTTCTAGTCTCCATTTCTCCTGTTTTCTTCATCCTCACCCTCACAACGATCCCTACTCTAGAGATTTACAAAATTAATAATAATGGTGATAACAGGAATTTTCATCCTCTCTGATATTAATTGAGATGTTGCTAACCTTTCTCCATTAAATGTGATAGTGACTACTGAGTTATGGCAGATAATTTTAATTATGTTAATGTTTTACTTCTTCTTTCCTGGAGCTTTAACATTAGATGTAGATTTTTATAATATGAATATTTAATTTATTGAGAGAATAGTGTGTTTTTTCCTTTCATCTTAATTAATAAATTAGAGAAACAAATTAAACCAATACAATTTAATTATTTATTAGACTAATCCTTACATTTAAAAATATCAAATAGAACACCCTCTTGACAATAAATTTGAATATTATTTTTAAATTTTGTATCAATGTCTGTTTATGTTCTAATAATTACCCTTTTTTTCTGATAATAAATGAGCATTGTTGAAAATGAAAACATATTTGTAAGACTCAACTGTTTTGTTGTTGAAAATAAAACCACAATATATGTACATAACATATATATACATATTTGCAGTCACTTTACTAAGTGCTTTTCATGCTTTATAACATTTGACATTTATTCAAACACTAATTGCACATTTTAATATTTTTAACTTATAGTTGTTGTTTTTTTGTTGTTGTTATTCATTTACACTTAAGCAATACAAAGCTCAGTAGAAGGAAGAAGCGGTACCTAATGTCACCCAAGTTATGTAGATTAAGAGATAGAATACAGGGCCATTTTCCCCCACATGTATATTATTATTATTTATCATCATCATCATCATAATATATTGTGTTAATTATTATAGAGCCTTTATTTAGCTATTTTTACCTTTTACTTCTAATTCCAAAATCAATTTCCCTGAGGCTTTTTTTAACCAAAATTTCGGGTACTTAATTCCTAATTTCAGTCTTCCATGTTATGTTTAACTACAAAAGCATCTATGTCTATATGTGAATAACCCTCAGCATATGGCCTCATTTATATACCAAAAGTTTTGATACACAAACATACAGATGCACACAGACACATGCACACATCTGCAGTTGTTTTCCTGATATATTTAGCTGCAAATTTGATTTCCTACTTAAACAACTTTATTTTAGTATTTTTTTCTAGAGTGACTTCTTTTGATATCTTTTAATATAATCTTTATGTGGTGGCCAGATTTTGCAGCCTGCTTTATTTCTAGAAAATGTTCATATCATATGCATAAGCATTTATCATAGTTTGGTTCATAATGCACACACCCAAGTTATGCAGAAACCATAGAAAGTTCTTCCAATTTCAGATCTTGCAGCTATAGCCCTGTGGGTAATACTTTGCC
>JAQZBX010098011.1:0-11627 GCA_029593785.1 Cabassous unicinctus | reverse complement strand
CCCTGTGAGCCATGTAGCAAGATGATGATGTAACAGGAGAGTGACACAAGGGAGAGCCAAGACGAGACGCGCCGAAAAACCAGGAACTAAGGTGGTGCAGGCGGTAGGATGCCTCTCTCCCACATCAGAGGTTCCAAGGATCTAATCCCAGTGAAGACAGGAGGAGAAGGATGAGAAGAGAGGGCAGGAAACGGACACAGAGTTGCCCAGCGAATGGACACAGAAACAGCAAAAATGGGGGAGAGGGGCTAAAAATGGATAAAACTAAATAAATAAATCCCTAAAAAAAGAAAACATATAGGGGAGGAAGATACAGACTATACTTAGTAGTAATACTTTGATGATGCTCTTTCATGACTTGTTAACAAATGTTTCACAACAATGCAGGGTGTTTGTGTGGGGGGGTGATGTGGGGGAGCCCTGTATGATGTTATGCATGTTTCTTTTGTAAGTCCACGATGTTTACTGAACACTTATAGTTTATATATGTTCATGTATGAATGATATACTTCAATAAATTGTTAAAAAAAAAAAAGGAGTCTCTATCTCTTGGAGTGTCCCACACTCAACTGTTAGCTGTTCCTGAATTCCCGCAGCATAGAAAGTCTCCTCTCTTTGCTCTTGTTCCTTCCCTGTTGCTTGTTATTTGGTGCTTGCTAAGCTCATTGGGTGGGGATGTGGAAGTTCTCTGTTGTCTTGGTCCAGCTTTAATCTTAGATGTGCCCTGTATGACTGGATCTCAAATTTAGGATTTTCTCAGCATTCATGCCCTCCCTCCCTATGGCAGCTAAACACTATCACCTTTCTCTGGTGGGTCTTGTGAGGGCGAGAGTTTTCTGTCTCTTCTTCAGTGGTAGCAGAATGATAATGATATTGTTTTGGGATCTTCAGCCCAGGGTGGTTTCCTATCCTTCTCCAAGGACAGAGGGTTTTGTTTTTGTTTGTTTTATTTTTGTTTTCTTTTGCTTTTCTCTCTGCTGCAATGGATTTTAAACTGTGTCCTGGGGATGGACAGGATTTGCTGCCAGCTCTTTATACCCATCCACCCCAATGGCTTAAGACTTTCCTTTAGATCAGAGAAGAATCTGGGTAAGGGTGGGGGCATATGTGCTTTCCTGCAGTGGCAGCCTATCACTTCCTGCACAACTACACCTCCCAGGGACTCCCTCTGTCTCCAGCCCTGCCCCCAATAGTTTTTGTGAACCCATGGTGGAGGTTTGTGAAAAAGTCCCATCAGTGAGTACAAACTTCTCTTGTGTTACTGTCATGCTAGCCCTCACTTAGCCTTTGGCAATTTATTAAAAATTTAACTGATTTCTTTTTCTTACTTGTGTGATGGCTAACACCTCTTTTTGCTGTGCTCTACTAAAACTGTGCCACTCCAAATGCCTATCTCTCCTTGGAGGAGTTTGTTCATCATTGGAATCCAGTCTACTTGGTTGCTCTGGAACCTCAGCTTTCTGACGTGTTGAAGAAAAGTTAGGATTTTGCGGTTTATCTAGTTTTACTTGTTGTTAGATTGGAAGCAACATTCTTTCAAGTCTTCTAAATCCTAGGTGGAATAGGAAGTCTATCCATCTTCTATTGTATCTGCAAGTGAAATACTGATATCAGGAATGCAAAATCTCGTCAGGGTTCTCACTGAACCATGAGGCGCATTGTAACATATTATCATTGTAAATCAAAATTCAGAATTGAAATGCCTCCTTCCTAGTCAATCAGCAGAACAAGACTGTTTTACCTTCTGCTTGCTGCAGTTTGACTTCCAGTGGCAACGAAACCCTTTTTTATAAAGTCTAACATTTTATATCTAAAGGTCCCATAGAGACCAGAGGCTTTTCTTTACTACAGGAAGAATGGGCAAGCTTCTGAGTCCATCTTTGCTGATTCTGCACCATCAGCTAGGTTGTGGATGATGAGGATAAATCTAGACTTAGTAAGGAGAAATCCCAAGGAACATTGCAAGGCTGAGAGAATAGATAATTGTAATTTATTCTGATCCATGTGGGTTCTCCCTGGGACCTTAAAAAATGGGTTTGGAAAATGGGATTATGGATATCATGGATATCCAGTGAGCATCCACCACATTGTCATTCGCCTTGGGCTTCCTTGGGCTTCCTCAGAAGATTGTGGGGCGAACATCTTACGATCGTATAAGGGAGCTTGGATGCTTGCCTTCAATCAATTAGAAGTATTTGAATATAGGGCACACATTTTTTTCTTGAATGAATGACTGACTAAAACAATGAGAATAAGTAGTCAACAAGTATTGCAATCTTCCTTTGACACCCGTGATTTCAGGGGTGGAATGCCCAAATTGCCCAACAAAAGATAACGACTGGGAAGGCGCTAACACTGTATTGTATTCTATTTTTTGGTTTTGATAAACTGTTAATCTCTTAGTTGAGAGCACGGATTAACAGGAGAGGAATATTTAGGGTTTGGCAGTGTGTCAGGCCTATAGCCATATGTGAAGGTGCAGTGCCCTTAGTGGGGGATTCCTTGGATGAATACCTGGGAGAATGTGCTAGGAAAATGAATCGTCAGTCAGAAGAAAGGTCCTGAGCACTTGGCCAAATACATTGGAAGTTGGTAACCGAATAATGAATAATGTGATTTAGAAGCTGCACACTCATCTTTAATGCTTCCATAAACCCAGCTGGTGGCTGCAAGATCAACTTCGGATCACAGCATCCATGGCGGTGTGTCTTGACATACACCCTTTCTCAGTTGTGGTTAACCAAAGCTTGTGATGAACAGGTGGCTGTAGGCGGATCCCAATAAATAGACTCAGTTGCAGGTGGCATGAGGGTCAAAGAACATGGTAAGACAAAGTGGGATGGCAGGGATGAGAACGAAAAGTAAGCAAGAAAGTAGGAATATGCATCTGGTCCAAAATGGGTTATTCTTCTACATGGTCCAATATATTCCAGCCTGTAGCCCCAGCTGAGGTTGCATTTCCTGGATCTAGTTTTTAGCCATCCCTCATATCAACGTCATTTTGTATGCCTGAATTTTCTTAGTCTTCCACACTGTCTTTCCCCAAGAGATCAGGTTGAGCAGGTATAAAATCAGGGACAATAAATATGGTTTTAAAATGTTCTGCAAATGTCGCATTTCTTTTTTCTTTCTTTTTCCCCATGGCATATTCCCCGGGAAGAAATAGAAATGTGATGATATCTAGGGAGACTGGCTTTTACTTGTGGTCCTATGTGGTCTCTGAGCCAGCTGTGGGAGAAAACGTCTTAAAATGAATTCAATTGCTTCCTTTCTAAATACTAACTTATGCATCGATAACCACTAGCTGCTAACAAATTGCTGGGTAAGGTTTGTGAGTCTTGCCTGGGAATAGGCAATTACTTTGGGTTAAGTTTTCATTTCTTTGAGACTACAGAACACAGAAATATATTGCCAAGACTTTTAACCGTGATAGTGATATGATGAGCCTGATAGGTTTTAGCTGTTTTCTAGAAGCTCACAGAGCATCAATCCTTTTTTTTATTGGTTACTGCATCTGTGTCCTGAAGAATGAGGAATATCATCTCTTCACTGGGAAGACTTTTGTACCAATGCAATACATGATATTCAACCCTTGTGCTATATGAACAGTCTAGTTCGGTCTCATCCTCCTGTATTGATATTGCTAGTTGGGATTGAATGACCCTTTGGGACATGCTGCATCTAGTAGACAAGAAGAAATAATAACATTAAGCCCCTGAGCTGAGCTGTCAGTGAGTTGCCAAGAAATGCTGGGTCAGGAACTCAACCTAAAGTTAAAATCTGATTCCTTTCTCTCTCCCTCTTATTCCTAAGTATTTGCCACATTTGTCTTTATGTTCAATCCTTCTCACCTCCTCACTGCCTCCTCCAGTCCTAGACAGCATGTGGAGTCTCAGCCTCACCATTGGCAGCTCTCCCTACCAAGACAGGTAGGTGTCATCACTGCCCACAATAGGCAAAGGAAAGTCCTGTTGTCACTTCTGTCTCTAGGAAAATATCTCCTGCCCTGAACCTGGGGCTCAGCCTTGTTCAGTTTTTGTGTAAAGCTCCACCTAGATTTACTGAAGATGGTCAATGTAGTTGTCTTCAGAAGAGGAAACTGGTTTGGTGGGGAAAGGTTGGGACTAGTTTTCAGAATATTTTCTGCTCATACTTGTATAGGCTAAAGTGAACCACTAGATGTGTTTAACATCATCTCTTTCCTCTGATAAGGACTGTTCAATTATTCACAAGAGATTTGTGAGACATATAAATTTATTCCATCAACATCTTTACTATTACCTAGATTTAGACAGACATTAAAAAAAAGTATTCCTAAATACAATCTTCATATATTCTTTCCTAAATGAAGAAAATAGATTTTAAATTAAAATGCAGATATGGCTCTGTATTTTTGTATGGGAATAGATAAGTGTCCTTACACATGAAATTTCATGGACCACTGGAACTCATTCTTTACTGTCTCTTTTACCTCTCAATTCATGCTTTCACATACTTTTAAAACCTACTCTTTTTTTCTGATTATTTTAGGCTCCTGGCTGTCCTCCCAATGGGTGCTTTAGGTGACCAAATTTTGTTAGACAGGAAAATTTCCCATCCTATTCAATTTTATTTGCTCTGGGGTCAACTATAAAAGAAGGTCCCCTCTGTGACTAGATATTATTTCCCATAATGCCGGGTTACTAGGCAGTTTCTGGATTAGGAGGCAGTTACCTATTTTCTCTACTGTCACTGCCCCTCCTCTCACTACCCTACTAAAAGAAAAATTCCTGGAGCCAACAATATCATGTTCATCACCTCCTATGATTTAATTTTGAGAACTCAGGCTCACTTGAAATGGCCACTTTTGATTAATAATAAAAATACTAACTAAATTCATAGAACACTTATCATGTTCCAAGGACTTCGTGAACATAAATTTACTTAATCCTTACCTTTGTGGGAGAGGTGAACTTTGAGGGAGAGGACTACCAAACGTCACCTTTTGCCCACTCCCATTTTACAGAGAGGAGACAGGCTCCGAAAGTTAAATAATTTGCTCGAGATCACCGAGTAAGTAGAGAACATGGAATATAATGGTTCTCTAGTTTAAGAGACTGAATTTTTTTTTTAATAAATTTTTTTCATTCCTTCCCCCACCCAAGCAAGATGGCTCTCTCGTCTGTCTGCTCGTTGTTTCCACTTGTTGTCTGCTTGTCTTCTTTAGGAGGCCAGGGGAACTGAATGCGGGCCTTCCCCTGTGGGAGGTGGGCACCCAACTGCTTCAGCCACATTTGCTCCCAAGAGACTGAATTTTAATCAGAACATACTGCCTCTTATTATTTTCCCCCTCTCTTCTTCTTCCACTGTTTCTTCTTTATTTTTTATTATTTTTATTTTTTATATTTTTCATTTTATTTTTTTCAAAGGATTACTTCTTTAGTATAAAAAGGCGTGTCACCGATTATCATGAGATCTTGAACCTAAACTCTTTTTTAATCTGATATTTAAAATCAATTTTATTGGGGTATAATTGCATTAAATACCATGTCACATTTCAAGTGTAGCATTTAAAGTGTTTTGACAACTGTATACACTTGTGTGACCACTACATCAATCAAGATATAGAATATTTTTATCCTAGAAATTCCCCTTGTGCCCCACTCTAGACAATGTTCTCCTTCCACACCCAGCCTGGGCAACCTCTCATCTGTTTTTTGTCACCATAGATTAGATTTGTCTTTTTCTTTATTTTCACATATGTATTTGAAATGAAATGAGAGGTACTCTTTTGTGTTTAGCTTCTTTCTTTCAGAACAATGTTTTTAAAATTCATCCATGTTGTTGGATGAATCAGTAGTTTGTTTCTATTTATTGATGAATAGCATTCGGTTTTATGAATACACAATTTGTTTATTCACTCACTCTTTCTTCTGCATCTCCAATCTGCTATTGGGCCCATCCAATGAATTTTTCATTTCAGTTATTACATTCTTTAGTTCTATAATTTCCCTTTGCTTCTTTTTTCTATGATTTCCATTTCTCTGCTGAGATTTTATTTCTGTTCACTTATTTAGAAGATATTTTCTTCAATTCTTTGAATATATTTTCCTTTAGTTCTTTTCACATATTTATAAGAGCTGCTTTAAACTGTTTGTTAAATTCAACACCTGGGCCATCTCAGAGGCACTCCCTTTTGATTGCTTTTTTGTTGACTGTGAGTCACATTTTTCAGTTTATTTGCATGTCTTGTAATTTTTGGGTGTGTAATGAAGACCTATGTCTTTGGTTCCAGTGGTGTCTTGTAATTTCTCTAATAAAAAAGAAATATTTTTTCATTCTAAGTTCTTATCAATAAATTAACCAAAACTTGTTGAGCACTTATTACATGCCAGTGTTGTGCTGAGTTTGATGTAGACAAGCAATTGAGGCTGGATCTTGACCGTCATATATTTGGGCAACTGGTAAAAGAAGGTTTCATGCTGCTAACCCAGAGTGCCCTGGGCAAAGCTGAGACTCAGTCAGGATAAAACACAATGAGAAGTGGTAGTGGGGCAGTCTAAAAAATGAAAGTACTTCCCAATGCCATTTCCCAAGGACAGATAGATCAAATTTTGGAAAAAATATTGCTTGTGTCCTTTCCAGGTTAAGTGACAACATTAGCAATCTAAACACTCCCTTGTATAATCTTGATGCCCCACAAGGAACCGGTCAAAAGGTATATTTATTTTTATTATGTTTGTGTTTACAAGCTGTGGGTATCTAGCCAAAGAAAAGGAGATTACTTTTCATTTTCAGATAGGAATACAGGGACACAAAAGTAATTCACATGTGTAGCTTAAGTTATATAGTAATCCATTGGTTTTTGGAAATGAAATGTATGTGATTTTCTTATCAGTCTAAGTTACCTACCAAGCAATTACATAATTATCTACCAAGAAATTATACGATTACCAGGAAAACAATGTCTAATTAGATATGTGCTTAAAGGTATGACTTACTTTTTGTGTTACCTGTTGAAGCAATTGAATTTTCCCTGGTGTACTAGTCAACCAAAAGGGGTGCTGATGCAAAATACCAGAAATCTGTTGGTTTTTATAAGACGGTATTTATTTGGGGTAGAAGCTTACAGTTACCAGTCCATAAAGCATAAGTTACTTCCCACACCAAAGTCTATTGCCACGTGTTGGAGCAAAATGGCTGTTGACGTCTGCCAGGTTTCGGGCTTCTTGGGTTCCTCTCTTCCCAGGGTTCATTTCTCTCCGGGCTCAGCTGCTCTGCTTTCTCCACAAGGCCAGGTGTAGACTATCAGGCTAACAGCTCTGTCTCTCTGAGGCCTCTGCCTGTGTTTAATGGAGACTTCTATCCTTCTTCATTCTCTACTTCTCTGTGTGTTTACTTCCCAGGCTCCAGGATCAAAACTCCAACCTCCTTCTCTACAGCAGCGTTTCTCTGTGAGCCTCTGCCCACCAAGAGGGCAGGGACTCAATGTCCTACTGACATGGCCCAATCAAAGCCTTAATTATTATTTAATCAAGTAAAAGTAAAACCTCTGAATCCAATACACTAATATGCCCGGAGGAAAAGGCTAATTTACAAGCATAAGCCAATATTGCTTTTTGGAATTCATCAATAATATCAAACTGCTACACCTGGTTTCTCTTTATTTGCAGGTGAGCCCTTCTGGCAAGTGCACCTTTATTAGTTGAGCATCTGTGTACCACCTTCAGGTTTGTGTACAGAGTCTGGCATCCTAGATGTCACTGTGCTCCTGCTCCACAGAAGTAGGTGCCTGAGTGACTAGGATGGGAGGCAGTGTTGTACAGAGAACTTTGCTGTTTTTTTTCATTAAACTTTGCAACTATTTTGTCATGATTCTTCTCTTCTCCACCTTTCAGTAGCATCATCAAGAAGATGGGTCCCTCACCATGCTTCTGCCGGTACCACTGTAAGGAATATAAAGTCTTTGAGGAGTTGCAGTTGATGGTAACATCTTCTCCCTCTTGGATGATGAAGGACTGAGGACTCTGCTCTGGTTCTTGACTTCTCAACCCTAGTGAAAAGGACAATTGAAGGAAATAGGATACCCTTATGAAATGTTTAATCTCATAATAGGAAGAGTGATTTTCTTCTCTCTTTCTTTACCCAAAACATAATCATCATCACATAATTACAGAACAATTCCCACATTTCCTCTTATGTCTAGTTCTCAAAAGGGCTCCTCTCAGGACAGAAAGACGACTCAGTCCCTGTCCTCGGAGTGCTGTCTACATCACAAGCCTCTTCTAGACTTAACCAGATACTCACAGGACAACTGCCACAATGAGATGCAAAGAAGCACTTTCAGGAGAGTCTCCATCCCTAGGCTCCCCAGGGAATCCCGTGGATGAGGTCAGCTTTTGAATGGGCTTCTTCCACAGGAGTTACTTTGAGCTCAGAATGAGACCTATTGCAGTTGTTTCCAGAGTAGTGCAATTTTAGGGGACAACCAATCAGAGAGACACCACAATACTTTCATTGTTTGCACAACACTATATACATCAATCTAGAATATTTTTAAACAGTGCCCCCCTCTGGCCAGCTGAGAAATGTTGATTAAAATGTAGATTTTGCCTCTTCTTGAATAACTTTACATCCAAAATATGTCTTTTATTTGCTATAAGGAAGGGCTTATCAATATGTGTTACTCCAGGATTACTTAAGGGAAATTTATATATATGTATATACACACACATATGCATATATGTATATTTATACACACACACACATACCTATCAAGTAATCTTTCAAATAATAACATTTCATTATACCATTTGCTTGTTCAGATCCCTCTCCATGCTTATCATTGCCTTCGAGATAACGTACAAGCATCTTATCATGGCCTAAAATTATTTTCACAAAGTGGTTTCTGCCTATTGCTTTAGTTATAGAAGTACAGTTGTCCATATTGAGATGTATGATCCAGTCGTTCTGAATTAGTTTAACATCATTCTCCTAAGGCTAAATCTTGATTTTGTGTCTTTTCACATTGTTTTCTCTTTTTCTATCACATCCTTTCCCTGACACCATTTTTAACTAACATCTTTACAGTAGTAGTTTAGATATCACCTCCCCAGGGTAGACTTCCATTTTATTCTGTTTCCAATTTAGTTGCCTCTGTTAGGTGGTCATATTCTACTCTTCTCTTATGATAGCTTTTTCTTAACTAGAGAAGTTGTTGGCTTGCAGTAAAATCATTCAGAAAATACAGAGTTCCCATATTGCCCCCTTTACATGCACAATCCTTCCTATTATTAACACTTTGTATTTGTGTGGTACCTTTTTCCAGTTGCTGAAACAGTATTATAAGTATACTATGATGTAGTCTATAGTTTACATTAGGGTTCACAGTTTGTGTTGTACAGTTCTATGGTTTCTTAAAAAATTTTTTCTGCTAATATATATACAACCTAAAGCTTCTCCTTTTAACCACATTCAAATATATAATTCAGTGGTATCAGTTACATTCACAAGGTCATGTTATCATCACTACCATCCATTACCAAAACTTTTCCATCACCCTAAACAGATTCCATTCCCTACCCCTCCCTGGCCCCTGGTAACCTGTATTCTGTTTTCTGACTCTATGAATTTGCTTATTCTAATTATTTAATATACTTTCATTTTGAAATATATGACTTTTATATAATTCATATTCCATATGATAACCTTTTTTTTACACTGTATTGTAATACACTCCTCAGTATTGCATGCTCCCCGAAGGCAGAAACCATTTCTATTTATTTCCTGTGTATTGCTTGTGTCTAAGTCCAAGACATATTAGGCATCAAATGAATAAGTTCATTAGTGGAATCTTGACTATTTAAATAGAGAATACATGTGGCTTGAGATATCAGGAAAAAATAGTGGTCGAGAAGGTAGCATTTCAGATAAGGCTCGAGGGAACAAGCACATATCAGCAACGGTGCATGTGTGGGTGGGAGTGGGGTGAGTGTACAAAATCATGGAGAAGCAACATAGCATGAGAGAAAGAGAATGTTCTTAGGAGTTATGCATGTAGTTTTAACCATTTAAGGAAGGCTCTGACCTTCCTTAAATGGCTGTGACCTAGGACAAAATTTACTTAATGCCACAGAGATTATGGTTGTCCATCTATAAAATTGAGATTATGGCTACTTTGCTCTGAGAAGTTTTACAACATTCATATATATAATTTTATTCATACAGTGAATTAAATTAAAATTCACTGTGCTTTCTGTTGCCTCATATGTGCTGATTCTTCCTTGAAGGGCACTTCCCCCACCTCTTCTGTCTTTCAACCTGATTAACTCCTTCTAAATCTCCAGGTCTCAGCTTAGGCATCAGGTTCTCCAGGTTGCCCCTGACTCACTTCTAAGCTGGAGTGGAGGTGGGAGTAGGAGTGGGGCCTCTTTTTATGCCTTCATGACACCCTTTGTTTTCCCAGTCTTAGTCCTTGTCTCACTTTGCTTTGTCTGTTCAACTAACTGCAAAAGTAACTAGACTACAAAAATGAGAGAAGATATTATGTGTTTTCTCATAGCTCTTTTTCCAGCATGTAACACGTATATAGAACTTAGCAGATATTCAATGAATACTTGTTGCTTGATCGACTAAAACTCTAGAACAATGTTAGCTGGAATTTATTGTCCTTGCATTACAGATGAAGGCCCTGATATAAGATGCTAAAAAGATGACATATTTGCTCAAGACAATATAGCACATGCATGTCTAGCTTAATACTAGAAAGTAGTTCTTTACTGATGTTGTTTCCCAAACATACTAATGAGGAAAAAATATAAACAGATAACTTTAGGGATGAACGAAATGCTAATGTTGAAGCCGTGTATGGAGTTGGAACAAAAATAATAGGAATAAGAGCATATGTAGTATTTCCTTTTCTGCTATAACTCTTTATATAGCCTTAGAAATGTAGAGAATGCAGCTATTTATTACTTTATTATCACCTCCTACTGTAAATAGACATGAAATAGGGTAAGTATAACAGCAATCAAAGTGAAAAATGTCCATTGTAACAGAGCTTTATAACTGAGTTTGAATAATTTATAAATTATGTTAAATATATCTGAAAATAAGAAAAGTTGCTTGATTTATTGACTTAGGATGCTAGAAATGGTTCTGCAAGGAACAGGGATATACAGTAACTAGACTGATTATTTGTCTGCATTTCCATATATTTTTGAAATTGACATGGATTTATTCACCAAGGCTGCCTTTCTCAACACCCTATTAGGAGACAGCAACAACTCTCATAAGTATCTGCATTTCTTCTGGGTTCTGAGGCTGAAGCTTCGAGTTTGGGAACATGCTCTGAATCCTGGGAGCACTGGGTATCCACAGGACAGTTAGGTAGTTGTGTCTATGTAGTGGGAGTCTGAGATGTGCACAAAACCACAGAAGAGTAGTACTTTATATTCTTTTCTCTTTCTCATCCTTATTAACATGCAATACCAAAAGGATCTTGGAATATTTCCTACCTCTACCAATGTAACCTATAAAAAGCAAATAGAGGAAATACTGCAGGTGAGATTGATATTCTCTACTCCTGTGTATAGAGTGACCAAGGGGTCAAATTCACATTTAGCTGGCTTCTCATTCATGTTCAGAAA
>JAQZBX010098010.1:0-11626 GCA_029593785.1 Cabassous unicinctus | reverse complement strand
CTTTCCCACTATTGTAGATTTAACCACATACCCAACAATCCCCATTGTTTGCCTGTTCCTTTCCCCAACACTCCCCCCAGTTCCATGGACTGTCCAACCCACCCTCCCAATTCTATAACCCTGTCAAATTTGTATCACCCAAACCAATAGTATCACTATAAACCTGTCATATCCCTTCACTGCACAACTACTCACTTCTACCTTATCATAGATTTCACCTGTATGGGTGTTGGCTCACAACCTTATTCTCCCTATCTATTTCCTGTAAACCTATCTTCCAGGTTGCCCATCAATAGATAAATCTGGGCTCTCTGAGTCTGCTTGATTTGCTTAATTCATATTAGAGAGATCATGTAATATTTGTCCTTCAATGTCTGGCTTGCTTCACTCAGGATAAGGTCCTCAAGATTCATCCATGTTATCCCATGTGTTAGTACTGTATTCCTTCTTACAGCTGAGTAATATTCCATTGTAGGTATATAGCACATGTTGTTTATCCATTCATCTATTGATGGGCATTTGGGTTGATTTCAACTTTTGACAAGAGCAAATAATGCTGAGGTGAACATTGTTACGCACATATCTGTTTGTGTCTTTGCTTTCAGTTCTTCTGGGTATGTACCCAGCAGCAGAATTGCTGTATCATATGGCAGATCTATAGTTAGCTTTTTTAGGAACTGCCAAACTATCCTCCACAATGGCTGCACCATTCTACATTCCCAGCAGAAGTGGATGAAGGTTCCCATTCCTACACATCCTCTACAACACTTGTAGTCCTCTATTTTTTAAATGGCTGTCAGTCTAATGGGTGTATGATGGTATCTCATTGTAGCTTTGGTTTTTTATTTCCCTACTAGCCAGTGATGTTGAGCATCTTTTCATGTGCTTTTTAGCCATTTGTATTTCTTCCTTGGAGAAGTGCCTATTTAAATCACTTGCCCAGTTTTTAATTGTGTTTCTTTATATATGCTGGATATTAGGCTCCTATCAGATATATGGTTAAAAAAATATTTTCTCCCATTAAGTAGGCTGTCTTTTCACTTTCTTGACAAACTCCTTTGAGGTGTAAAATGTTTTAATTTTGTGGAGGTCCCATTTATCTAGTTTTTCTTTCACTGCTAGTACTTTGGTTGTGAACTTCATGAAACCATTTCCTATTACAAAGTCTTGTAGATGTTTCCCTTCCAAGGTCTTTATGGTCTTGGTTCTTATATTTAGATCTTTATTTCATCTTGACTTGATTTTTGTATAAGGTGTGAGATGCTGTTCCTCTCTCATACTTTTGGATATGGATATCCAGTTCTCCAAGTACCATTTATTGAAAAGGCCATTCTCTCCCAGTTGAGTGCGCTTGGTGGACTTGTCAAATATCAGATGACTGTATATGCAAGGATCTATATCAAAATTCTCACTTCAGTTCCATTGATCAGTATGTCTATCCTTGTGCCAACACCATGCAGTTTTGACCTCTGTAACTTTGTACTATGTTTTCAAGTCAGGTAGTATGATTCCTCTGATTTCATTTTTCTTTTTCAATAATTTTTTTTGGCTATTTGGGGCCTCTTGCCCTTCCAAATAAATTCCATAGTTTTTCCAATTCAGTAAAAAAAAAATGCTGTGTTGATTTTTATTGGGATTTAATGAAATCTGTAGATTAATTTCTGTAGGATAAACATCTTAATGCTATTTAGTCTTCCTATCCATGAACAGGGAATATCCTTCCATTTATTTAAATCTTCTTTGATTTCCCTTAAAAGTGCAATGAGTTTTCTGTCTACAAGTCATTTACATCTTTAGTTAAATTTATCCCAAGGTTTTTGATTATTTTAGTTACTATTGTAAATGGCATTTTTTTCTTGATTTCCTCCTCAGCTTGCTCATTATTGGTGTACAGAAATGCTACTGAGTTTTGCAGATTGATCTAATAACCTGCCACTTTATTGAACTCATTTATAAGTTCTAGAAGCTTTGTTGTAGTTTTCTCAAGGCTTGTTTTGGGTGGTGCATGCTTGATGGGGTGTAGGGTGGGAAGGATGTGTTAGACAGTCTACGGAAGTGAGTGGAGGTTTGGGGGAGCAGGTGAACACTGGAGAGAGGTGAGTACATGGGTGACACTACAATGTTGAGAAAACTCTTTTGGCAATATGACAAAGAAGGGTAACTGGTTTAGGGTGTTGAATGGGGGGACATTTAGGATAGGGTGCACTTGAGGCAGTCTTTTAGAGAATATGCCAGTTATTATTTTGTCATAGTGTGTTATATCAGTCGGGGGAGATCCACATAATGAGTGGGGGGATGTTGGACTTCCATACTGGAGAAGCCCGACATGTTCTCAAATGGACGGAAGAGTGTCTCTTGAGAGCATGGATGGTTCCTAATAGGGGAAGACAGACTAGTGTGTCAAGCCCTCACCTTTGTAGCAAGTATCTATGAATCTTGTCCTTCAAAAAGTGAAGCCTGGTGGTCGCTGTGGGCCTTGAGGGAAGGGGGAGGGAGGAATAGAATAGAAAGAAGAGGAGGTATTTAGAGAGCAATGGAAGCATTCTGCATAATCTTGCAATGATGGATACAGGCCATGTGAAATTTCATCCAAAATTTATAAAGGTGTATGGTTTAAAATGTAAACCCTAATGTAAACCGTTGACCATGGTTAGTAGCTATGTTTCAATATTTGTGTATCAGTTGTAACAAATGTACCATCCACACATAAAAAATTTATTAATAGGGAAGGGGAAAAGGGGAAGGATTTTGGGTATATGGGAGTCCCCTATATTCTGCATGTAACTTTACTGTGACCTAAAACTTCTTTGAAGACAAAATGAAAGAAAGTAAGACACTGGGGAAGAAATGGAATAAAACACCTCTGTACATACAGGACAACTGATATTACAATGATGAAAAGAAAAGAGTCAAAAAAAATTTTTAAATATTTTTCTTTTTTTCAATACCCCAATTTTTATTTTACTTTATTTTAATTTCAGTTTTTCTAAATTATTTTGTATTTTATTTCTTATGTGTAAAACTACCACTATTATTTCATTTTCTTATTAATCAACTTTGACAATACTCTTGGCTCGCTCCCTTTTTTGAAGAAGTTTTGGGTCACAGAAGGGTTACAACTGTGACAGGGGAAGATCATTGTGTGGGGTATCTGTGAAGGGGGATACATGGGAGGAAATTCACGGGCATGCATATAAGGTATATAAATATGTCCAAATGTTCATGGGGCATTGCCACCATTGGTGGAGATTCACACAGCAGCTGAAAGATTATTGAATTCCCATCCTGGAGGACTCTGCCACATTCTCTAAAGGAACAGCAACAATTCTCCAATTTTGGAGCAATGACTAGTGAATAAGGATGGTCCACTGATGGGCCCTTGATATTTATGACTATGCTTATGAGGTTTTTGTCCTTGAAATTGCAACTTAGCTTAGTATTGTAGGGTGCCTAAGAGTTACCTCCTGAGAGCCTCAGTATTGTTCAAATTTGGCCTCTCTCTAAGCCAAACTCAACATATAAATGCACTATCTTCCTCCCAGCGTGGGACATGATTCCTGGGATGAGCTTCCCTGGCACGGAGTGATTACTACCAAGCACTGGCTGGTGATGTAACTTGAAAAATACCTTGAGTAAAAGGGGGTAAGGTAAAGACAAATGAGTTTATATGGCTAAGAGACTTCAAAGTGAGTCGAGGTCATGAGAAAGGCAACGTTTACACACATCTCAGCAGGATCTCATAGCTAGCCAAAGTAGATGCTACCCCAAATAGTGGGGCTCCTAAGGGCTCTGGAAACACCCAGGTCCTACAGTCATGGAAGATAGCTCCGGAGTTTGGTGTCTTGACATTGGACCCTACTTGGTGTTTGTGCTCCCAAGTGTGACAGAGTTGGATTCAGATGTGACTTCTCTACACATGCTTCTTCTGTCCCTTTTACTTGAACCTGTAGTTGGTGCTGGAGTTGGTATGTGTACATCCAAGAGACTTGAATCTCTGGACTGTCCATGTGCCAACTAGGCCCTGAGACTCAGCTGAGTTGCAAGACCTACTCTCCAGTTCATTGGACTCACCCAGGACAACTAACAAGGAGGTTAGGATGGACAACCACTACACTAAGGAACTGAGAGAGTCTACAACTGCAAGCAAGAGAGTCTCATCCATCAGCCATATGGAATCAAAAACCCCTCTTAATTAGAGGTCGAGTGGGCATCACCATCCCTGAATCGTCAGGATTGTGGAATAAAATATGAAGTAGAGTGGATTTACTGTTATCCTAGTATAGACTTATTGTAGAAATGGAAGAAATTATATCATTGATGTGGTGACAGTGACCACTGGAGGTGCTGAGGTCAGGGAGCAGGAAAAAGAGGTGTAATATGGGGACATTTTCAGGACTTGGAATTGACATGAATGATATTGCAATGATAGATAGAGACCATTATATATCCTGCCATAACCTTCAGAATTGAGTGGGAGAGAGTGTAAATAACAATGTAAACTACAATCCATGGTTAGTGACAGTGCTGCAAAATGTGTTCATCAATTGCAATGAATGTATCACACTAATGAAAGAAGTTGTTAATGTGGAGAAAAGTGGGATGTGTGTGGAGTGGGGCATATGGGAAACGCTTATTATTTTATGTAACATTTTATGTAATTTAAGTATCTTTTAAAAATAAATAAAAAATATATTAAAAAATACAATGGTGGCAATGTTCTTTTGTCATATATAGCAGGGGAGGGTTAAAGATGAAGTTTGTCAGGGGTGGGGGGTTATGTGAGATAGCGCACACCTAGGACATGCATCTCTGGAATATGAAAATGTTATCTCAATAGGCTGAAATCCACACAATAAACAAGAAAGTATACAATCTCATTTGGGTGAGTCCTGCTGTGTTGTCAGTTAGAGGGGCAAGAATCTCTCAAGAACATAGGCAGTGCCTAATAAGAGATAACAGACCACTATGTCAAGCCCTCAATATTCATGCATGTAACTATGAAACTAATTCTTCAAAAATTGAAACTTAGTGGTTACCATAGTTTCTGAGGGGAAGGGGAAGGGCTGTTTTAAGGCATTGTGATGTTCTGCATGATCTTGCAATGATAGATACAAGCCATTTGAAATTTTGTCAAAACATATAAAAGTGTATGGTGCAAAATGTAAATCATAATGTAAACCATTGACCATGGTTAATAGCAATGCTTTAATATTTGGTCATCAATTTTAACAAAGGTACCATATACATGTAAAATGATATTAATAGGGGAGAGTGGGAGAGAGGTATGAGGTTGTGTATAGGGGAATCCCCTGTATTTTCCATATGACATTTCTGTAAACTAAAGCTTATTTTAAGATAAAGAAAAAAAAAGAAAAAAAAAAGACCCAGAGAGAAATATACAGAAGAAATTGTCACTGTAAATAAAAGACAACATATCAATTTAGATCTGTTGTCTTTTACGTACAGTGATGTGCCCTTAATATCGATGACCATACTTGTGAGCCTTTGCATTTGAAATTGAAACTTAGCCTAGTGTTGGGGTATGCCCAAGAGTTTGCCAACTGAAAGCCTCCTTGTTGCTCATATGTGGCCTCTCTCTAAGCCAAACTCAACATATAAATTCATTACTTTCCCCCCCACCCCCCATGTGGGACATGACTCCCGGGGATGAGCCTCCTTGGCACTGCGGGATTACTACCAAGACGCAACTAGCAAAGCAACTGGAAAAATACCATGAATAAAAGGAGGAAAAAGCAAAGACAAATGAGTTTATATGGCAAAGAGACATCAAAGTGAGTTAGGAAGTCATCCCAGAGGTAATGCCTATGCACATCTCAGCAGGATTTCATAGACTGCCAAAGTGGGTACTACCCCAAATAATGGGGCTCCTGAGGACTCTGGAGACACCCAGGTCCTGTGGTCTGGGCAGATAGCTCCAGAGTTTGGGCCTTACTTTGGAGCTTGTGTTCCTGAGAGTGACAGAGTTGGACTCAGTTATGGCTTCCCTACACGTGGTTCATCTGTCCCTTCTATTTAAATCTATACTTGGTGCTGGTGTTTGTAGGTGTATGTCCAAGAGACTGGTATCTTTGGGTTGTCCATGTGTTAGCTGGGCCCTGAGTCTCAGCAGAGTTTCAACACCTACTCTTCAATTCATTGGACACACCCAGTACAAATAACAAGGAGGTGAGGATGGACAACCACCACACCAAGGAAATGAGAGAGCCTACAACTGCAAGTATGAAAGTTCCAGCCATCAGCTGTATGAGGTTGAAGACCCTTCTCAGTTAAGTTGGAGTGGACATCACCATCCCAGAATCCTCAGGATTGGGGAATGAACTATAGACTAGGATGGACTTACTGGTATTCTACTATAGACTCATTGTGATTCTAGCAATGGAAGACATTACAGCATTGATGTGGAGTCAGTGGCCACTGGAATTTCTGGGGAAAGGGAGAGGGAAAAACAGCTGTAATACTGGGGGTTTAGGGAATCATCCTGAATGACATTGCAATGACAGATATAGGCCATTTTATATCTTCCCATAACCTGGCATATACCCTGTTTTTCTGCAATACAACATACATTGGGGGAAACCTACTATGTTTTGGGCAAAATACCCCTATGATATTGTCTAAAACCACTGTTTTGGTACCACTGAGAAGTATCTTCTGTTATCAGGTGCCAAGATTTGTAGTAGTAAGATCATGAAGCTGATGGAAACAATAAATGAATAATTTCGCTTTATAATAAGTCATTCTTTTAAGGATTGTAAAAGTAAGGGAGATTCTAAATGACTATCATTGTTTCCATAATCACTCTATAAGCTCTGATTCCTTGAAAATATGGTTAAATCAGTAGCTCCTAAAGAACATCTACATATATTATTTTACTGCAGACATTTAGCCCTTACACATGGGATCACAGAATAGGATTTTAAATGTCTGGCTGTCATGTCTTTTGCAGTGATTGCCTTCTAAAGAACTACACTAAATAGGATGTATTAACTTAATAAAAAACCAATTGATTTATAGAATATTCTAGCATAAAATACAGGATTCCTATCATACCACCCTATTATTAACACCTTGCAATTTCTCTAATAACAGAAAAATTATTTGACTGAAATATCATGCAATAAGGAAGTGTTTAACCAGCTTATCATAAAGCAAAATAGTTGAATATTATGTAGCCATTAAAATAACAACTTAATGACTATATAGAAACAGAGGAAGATACAGAAACATTGGAAGATGTTTAACATGTAACATTAAATGAATAAGTAGAAAAAATAAAGACTGGTGTTAAAATTTGAAAAATAAAAATTATGGCTTGACCTCAAAGGAGGGTGAAAAGGCAGCCGATTCAATGAGAGAAAATATTTTGCTATCACATATGAGATAAAGGTTTAATATCCATCATATAAAAAAGACCATACAACTCCACAATAAAAAGACAAACTACCCAATTAAAAACTGGGCAAAAGACTTGGAAAGACAGTTGTCCAAAGAAGAAATACAAATGATGAAGAAACACATGAAAAAATGTTCAACATCACGAGCAATTAGGGAAATGCAAATCAAATCTGCAATGAGATATCATTTCAAACCTATTAGACTGGCCACTATTAAAAATTCAGAAAAGTTGGAGAGGATGGGGAGATATAAAAGCAGTTATTCACTGTTGGTGGGAATGTAGAATGGTACAGCCACTATGGAGGACTGTTTGGCAGCTACTAAGGAAATTGAATATAGACTTGCCATGAGACCTGACAATACTATTACTAGGTATATACCCAGAAGAACTGAGAGCAGTTAGATGAACAGACATCTGCACACTGATGTTGGTACCAGCATTATTCACATTTGCTAAAATTTGGAAAAAATACAGGTGTCCATCAACTGATAAATGGTAAACAAAATGTGGTGTATACATATAATGGAATATTATGTAGCAGTAAAAAGAAATGAAGTCTTGTTTCATATGACAACATGGATGAACCTGGAGGACATTATGTTGAGTGAACCAAGCCAGACACAAAAGGACAGAATTGTGTGATTGTGCTATTATGAACTAAATAAATTATGTAAAGTCATGGAATTGATAATTATAATATAGGTCACTAGAAAATAGAATGAGGGTAGAGATGGGAAAGCTGAGGGTTTATCTGTGCAGAATTTGTTTAAAAGTTGTTTGTAAATCTTTAGAAATGAATGGAAACAGTGAGAGCACATCATGGTGTTTGTGACTAGCAGAGCTATTATGTGGGTATGACTGTGATCAAAAGGGAAAGTCTAAGGTCATGTATATTATTAGATGGAAAGCTAAAAAATGTAACATGGGCTGTATAATATAGTGAAACCTCATGTAAAATACAAATATGGATGATTTTACATATATAAGATTGTTTTACAAAGTATGAATACAAATATGCTAGGGAGAAGGAAACAGAATAGCAGCTATATATGGAAGGAGAAGCATAAAGAGATTGAGAGGTGATGAGTTTTGTTTGGTTAGTTTTTGTTTTTTATTATTATTATTATTGGAATAATGAAAATGATCTAAAAATGATTGAAGTGATGAATGCACAACTGTGTGATTATACTGAATACCATTGAATACACACTTTGGATGGATTTATGCTTTATTAATATGTATCAATAAAATGTATTCATCAAAAATAAATGAAAACTATAGCACATAGGGAAAGAGTGGCTTGTCAGTGAAAACATATACTAACTGAAGGGACCTGGGTGGTGCTAAAGCAAAAATGAATGTAAATATGACATTTGGTTTGGCTGTCTTTCCAAATCTTTAATTGTAAGCAGATAATGAACTCATGTCAAAGAGGAAATGAGGATACAAAGGCCAATATGAAATACAGGGCCCCTTGGGTGGCCTCACAGGTGTGTGAGTGTGAATAGAGACTTCAATCAGCAGAGAAGACAGACAATGCTAGGGAAATAAAAGCAACAGTGTGCAGTTATTAGTATGAGTTTCTGTAGATTAAATCCCACAGGTTTTGTTCAGTAGTTCCTGGCCGGTAATTTTGTATAAACCTGATCTGAAAGTTTGCATGGAAGCTGTCTTCTTCTTGAAGGATATCAGCTTCTACTCTATTCTTAATGCTTGGATTAAATATTCTAACACTGAAAGCCTTCCATTTGTTTCAATTTAACTTAGAGGTAAGAATATAAGAAAAAAGCTTTGGGGGTTTTACTGTAATTCTAGTTAACAGTACCTGAATGTGCTTTGAAGGTTATCTTTTTCTTTATTCTGTTTTTGAAGATTAGGTTGTAGGTCATTTCCTAGGTTTTTATTTTTGTTCCAGAGCTAATCCTTAATTTCAGACTCATTTCTCATCTAGAGAGGATAAAAATTTTCAAAACCAACAATTTCCATACTCTACAATATTTAAGGAAATCTTTGTGGGAAAAATACAGTGATACGGTTTTAAAATCTGGACCTACAAAAAGAAATGAGCATCAGAAATTGTAAAAACATCGGTAAATATAGGATAGTTTTTCTTCTTCACTTATATGTAAAGCAATATATTATCACATGATGATAGACTGAGGTAAGTTAAATATATTTAATATATGCTCTAATTTAATAAGCAACATTAGTTAAATGTCAATAAGTACATTAAATACACATAATCAATCCAAATCAAGGCTGACACAGAGGAAATAGAGAAAAAAGAATAGGTGAATAAAGGACACACATACTTATAAAAAAAGTACAATATATTTATGCTTAAGCACTTCAATAGTTACAATTAATTTAAATAGCAAAGCACCACAATTAAAAGGCAGAGTCTGTGAAATGATTAAAGAGCAATCTTTGAGTCTATGCTGCCTTCAATAAATTCAGTTTAATATAAAGACCGAAATAGCTCAAAAAATTTTAAAAGATGCATAAAGATGTGCATGCTGACACAAGTTTTTAAAAGTTGCAGTGTTTAGATGAATAAGAAAATACAGACTTTGCACCCTATGATAATATCAATCTTAGAATTAGCAGAAGCAGTGCCGATTTATAAGAGTGATAATGATGACACCAATTTATAAAACTGAAACTTGTAATATTTTAGAGACTTTTTCAGAAAAATAAATATATTTTGGAATTTTTTGCCTAATATGGAAAACTATTTGTTAAGCATTAGAGCATTCTTCTAATTCAAGGTTTTCTATATTGATTATAGGCCCTAACATATGAGAAACAAAAAGACACTCAATATAAATATATAATTACATCATTTCATCATCTTTCTATATTGATAGGTATGTTGAGAAATATCATAAGGTGGAAATAGCAAATGTTTACCTCACTTTTGTTTTCTATTATGGAGAACTTGAAACCTGCCAAAAGTTTTCATTCTAAACTTTCTGAACATACCAGTGATTTACAAGTTTGTAAATTTTTTGCATTGAGCAAAAATAATTCTTATTTAAAATCTGTCCTTCCACATTATGAAATATAGGAAGATATATCTTTTATGGCAATTACCAACCACACCTTCCTCAGATGTTTACAATTTATTCTGAACAGAATCATTAATGTTCTTTTATGACCAGCTTTCAGATGTTATTATATGTATTTTAGGAATATTTTAACTATATGATGAATGAATGATTCTCTGTCTCTTCTAAGTATGAAAAAAGATAAAAGAAAATAAATGTATAGTTTATATTTTCTAGGACTCCCTAAGTTTAAAGGAGAATAAATGGAAACAGCACTACTTTGCAAAAAGATCCAAGTCTGTTGCAGTGATGGTTCAGGTATGAAAGAATATTCATTTTTTGAAGGAGAAATCTCAAAACACATTTATGTTGTAACTATGCCAACACATTATACAACCACTATCCCTGAAACTTCAAGTCATGTCTCTTAAAGTTAGAAATAGGCAATAATTTTAAATTTGGGGCATTTTCATCTTACCTCATTAAAGTGGGTACGTGTTGAAATAATTATCCTATCATTTTAATACCTAAAGCTTTCTGTTCATAACACTCTTTACAGCCTCTTTTACCTGCTTGTTTCTGAGACTGTAGATAATAGGATTGAAGAAAGGAGGGATTATAGGATAGAACACAGAGGTGATCATGTCCTGAATTGTGGGTGAGCTGGATATTGGCTTCAAATACACAGCAGCAATTGAGCTGACAAAGACGGTCACCACAAGGATGTGAGGGACACAGGTGAAAAAGGCCTTCCCTTGTTCTCCACTGGTTGGAAACCTGAGCACAGTAGACAATATGCGGCTATATGACATGATGATGAAGGCAAAGCAGCCACCAACAACCAGCACTGCAGAGACAAGAATTAAAATTTCATTGCTTAAGGTGTCAGAGTAGGACAGCTTCAGTAGAGAGGGGACATCACAGAAGAACTGATGGACCACATTGGACTGACAGAAGGAGAGCCAGAATGTGTTGCCAGTGTGGATTCCAGAGTAGGCCAGACCACTGAGTATGGAGGCCAGAGTCATCTGGACACAGACCCAAGAGTTCATGATCACAGGTTAGTGGAGGGGCTGGCAGATGGCCACATAGCAGTCGAGGGACATGATGGTGAGAAACAGCAACTCTATATAACCAAACAAAAGAACAAGGAAGATCTGAG
>JAQZBX010098009.1:0-11625 GCA_029593785.1 Cabassous unicinctus | reverse complement strand
CAGTAAATAAATCTTAAAAAAAAAAAAAAAGGAATGAATTACTGATACATGTTACAACAGGGATGAACTTCAAAGACATTATGCTAATGAAAGGAACCAGACAAAAAATATACTATATATTGTTTAATTCCATTTATATGAAATGTCTTAGGCAAATTTATAGAGACAGAGCAGATCAATGATTGCCTAGGGCTGGGGGTGGAAGCATGGGACTTTTGGGGATAATGGAAATGTTCTAAAACTGAACTGTCATGATGATTGCACAACTCTATTATAATTTACGCAATTGTTGAATTGTACATTTAAATGGGTAAATTTTTTAATATGTAAGTAATACCTCAAGCTGTTTTTTTAAAATTGACATCAATTTTAATTGTTAATGCACAATCCCAAGAAGTGCCATAAGAACGAGAGTAATAGAGAGTTGGAAAGAGGTCATATAAATTAAATAAATTTATATATGTTGGGAGCAGGTGTGGCTCAGTAGTTTGAGCACCTGCTTCCAATGTACGAGGTCCTGGGTTCAATCCTAGGTGCCTCCTAAAAAAACAAAAATTATGTATGTTAAGGTTTTAATACGCTTAGGTAATTTTATTAGTAATGTATAATATGAAAAACAGGGCTTCTAGTGTCTACCAGTTTCAGAATAACACCAAACTTAGAAGTAAGAAAATTAAGCATCTATTATCAAGAGAGGAACTTTGGAGGACCTACTCTCATCAAAACAGAGTGGAAGACCCAGAGATTTTTGCCAATTACTGGTTAGTTAGTTAATGCTAGTGATAAAAGCAGCAATAAAAAGTAGAAGTTTTGCGGGAAGGAATAGGAACTAGACACTCTAGTCAATGAAAGAGCTGGTGGTAAAATGACAGTCTAAAAGTGGTAACAAACCATCTTTACTTTAGTAATACCTTAAGGCTTATGCACTCGTAGCTTCACTATATGGGTGTTATATGTTTGGAGGATGGAAAAATTTAGGAATTTATGTTAGCTTTCAAATTCCCGAAATAGAATTATAGCAGAAATTCTCTTATGCCCTGAGAATGATCCCTGTATAATAATTGAGTTAGTGTACAATAAAAATACTTTTTTGGAAGCCATAGACAATCTTCCTATTTTAGATTTTTTTTTCAATGATTCAGTATATATTAAATGTAAAATTTAATTATTTTCCAAAATAAATATTTTTGCAATTGTCATAAATTAGACACCAAATTTGGAAAAATCTCCTTAGTATTTAGGCTTTCCAGTTAGCCCAGTTTGCCTGAAAAAAGGACTGCCAGAATTAATTAAGTTTTAAAAGAAGAGTATCTTTCAGTTGAAGTACTATAAATAGCAAAGACAGAGAAGCATAATTTAAAAGTTATGAAACTCTTTATTGCCATATTATTGGAGAAGAATAACATTTGCTAAAGCTAATTAAAGTTTAATATGTTTAATAAATGTGAATGTTACTGACAAAAAAATCATTAAAGTGCTGTAGAAAATTGTTACGTTACCATCAGGTCACATAATAAATTGATGATTTTTCTCACTCTGAATTAATGCAAATTCCCGTTGTACCGTGTTTAATTATGCATGAAATGGTGGCCTTGACTCAGATTTCAATGAAGTTCATTTTTTTTTACTTTTAAGACTCAAAGTAGGAAATTCAATTAGTGTTATGAAAAAGAAAAACACTAAAATGTGGCATTTAACTGCAAAATATATTTCAGGCTTTCCATTTACCTAATAACTTTACCAGCACTCATTGACCTCCCGCCTTCAGAGATCCTTTTCTGTTTCATTTGATGCTTTTATTTTAGTTTATTCAAGCATTTGAAAAAATTATTACCCTCATGTACTTAGGATGCTGAATAATAAATGTAATAAATGTTCTTTCTAGTTCTCTTTTGGTTCCTGTTCAAACATTTTTATGAGTGATTTAAAGTAGCATATAAACTATAATTAGAAATAAAAGACTGGTTTTTAAAAACACACATTAAATACCATATATATTTTAAAATTAGGTTTATATTTTATTTAATAGTAGAGAAATTTAGAAAGATTGATTTTAAAAAAGCATATATGTCTCTTTAGAACATTTTGTGAGCTGTATTCTTAGTTTTTTCCACATCAAAAAATATATGCTAAATTCAACATATAGATGAAACACATCCAGCTGAAATGCAGGTTGGACCAGAATAGGAGTATTGCTCCAGTTTTGCTCTCCATTATCCACTACAGTGGTTGGAGGGAATTTATATATATATATGAAACATACTGAAACATACTGCCAAATTGCCTCAAAAGAGCTATACCAACTTACACTTTGGATGAGGATTATTTAAGAGAAGGTTAGAATTTTTCTCTAAATTTGGGCATTTTGAAGAATATATTCGCTTATCACAGCTCTAAGGGGGAAATATGTGATAATTTATTTAAAGAACCCTAAACTGGAGGTAAAACCATTCCTGATTTTTTTACTAACTAGAGACCTGTGCTGGAACAGGCATTTTACTTTTCTGGGTCTTGTTTAAGAGTTGAACTAGATATATCTCTGAAATGTATGAAATGTAAGTTTTAAATCCTATTTTAGTAGAATGATAAAACAGCATAGACAAGTAGTTAGCAGATTAAGACTTTCAGGATTAAGGACTATCCCCATTTCATTTTTTCCTGTTGGAAGGGAGCATGGACATATGAATCATGTGTGAGGCAAGTACCTGATGACATTGGCATATAAGAGAAATATATAGTAACTAGTTATTTGTAACCATCAAAGAACCAACATTTTCATAGATCACATGGATTGTCTACATTTGTAAGTATCTAATATTTAGGAATTTTGCCTTCACATATAATTTTGCCTTGCACAAGTGTGAAATGACTTGGTTATTCATTGCATTATTATTTGTAAAATATGTCCATCAACAAATTGTGCTACATACATACAGTGGAATTCTATGCAGCCTTAGAATAAGAATGAGGAAACTGTGTATTGATATGGAAAGATCACCAAGACAGATTACAAAATGAAAAAAGCAAGGTACAAAACACTGTATATAATATGCAATATTTTATATTTTTAAAAATGGGGACGAGAGAAAATACATACTTTTTAAATGTATGTGCATTAAATCTCTGGAAGGGATACCACACTGATAGCATTGGTTGCTTATGGGTGGGAAGGGAACACAGATAGCTGGGTATAGGGGTATGAGAATATTTTTTTAATATATTTTTATTACAGAAGTTGTGAACTTACAAAACAGCCATGCACATGTGTAAAATTCTCATACAGCACCTCCCCCACCAACACACCACACCATGGTGAAATACTTGTTACAGATTATAAGATAATATCATCAGACTATTATCACTAACCATGGTCCCTAGTGTACATTTGTTATATTTTTTCCGTACTCTCCATTAGTAACACAGTACATCTTTGGCATTGATACATGAATATTATAGTATTATAGTCCATAGGCTACATTAATTCTATTTTTCCCATGCTTCTCCACATTCCCACCACCCTGCAATAGTGACATACATCTGTTTTAGTTCACAGAAGGGCATTCTTGCATTTGTACCAGCAATCACAATTCTCATCCACCCCTGGGTTCACTGTGTTATTCAGTCCCTAGATTATTCTCTTAGATTTCTTTCAATTGTCATTTAGGGGCAAGAGAATTTTTAAAAATAATAATAACCAATGGGTGAACATGATGCTCTGTGAAAGAAACCATCACGATGACCACATCTTATATAATTCTATTCATGTGAAATATCTAGAACAGAAATGTATAAAGAGAGGAAGTAGATTAGTAGTTGCTTAGGGCTAGGGGATCAGGGGTTAAGGATGTGGAGATGGGGGGTGATAGCTAAAGGGTATGAGGTTTCTTTTTGAGGTATTGAACATGTTCTGAAATTGACTCGTGTTTACAAATATACTAAAGGCCAATGAATTATACACTTTAAGTGGTATGTGAATTATGTCTCAATAAAGCTGTTAAAAATAATTAGAATGTCATTTTTCCCATCTAAAAAATAACATTAATTCTTAATACTATCAACATTCAAATTTCCCTGATTAGTTCATAATTTTTTATTTTTTTATTTTTTACAATTCTTTGGATCATAGTTCAAACAAGCCATAGTCCATACCTTGCATTTAATTGAAACATCTCCTTAGTCTTTTCTCATCTATAGTTTCCACCTTCCTGGGGTTTTTTTCCTTGTAATTTGTTTGATGAA
This sequence comes from Cabassous unicinctus, assembly GCA_029593785.1. NCBI lineage: Eukaryota > Metazoa > Chordata > Mammalia > Cingulata > Chlamyphoridae > Cabassous > Cabassous unicinctus. The sequence goes on along the minus strand of JAQZBX010098009.1, from coordinate 7,386 downwards.
GAAACTGGATTGTATCGTCTTATATTTTATAAGCTAGTAGTTCTAGAATGATCAGATTCTAGATTTGAATTTTTTTGGCAATAATATTTCATAGATTATTTCCTCACATCAGCAATTGGAGGCAAACTATTTCTGAATTGTCTGTCTGCGGTGCTGAGATTGATCTTTGGTCTTAGAAGTTGTCTGCCTGATCCATCTATTATAACTTTCCTCATCACCCTTTCACCTAATGGTTTTTAGCAGTCATTTATGATCATTGCCTAGATCTATTATTTAATTAGAAGTTTTAAAACACCCATATTCCAATTATATCATTTCTTCATTTACTATCTGAAATTTTTAATAAAGTAAAACATACCCTCATCAAATAAATGGTCACCCTGAGGAATAGTTTGTACAGGAAGGGTAAAATAAATTTTGATTGCTTTTCTTTGTTTACCAGTTTTCAGAATAATGAATTGGTTACCTAGCATCATCCAAAGGCAACCCATGGGTTTTGGGTTTTTTAATTATGTTAAGAACTCATGGGTTTTAACATTTGCTGTGTTTCAGTCCATTGCAATTATTTTTTGTTATATTCAAATTGCCCCAAATTTGCATGGGGGTGGGGGGAAGTTCCCTCAAGTTGGCCCCTGAGTCTTTTTAACACTATCCAGTTAGTTTTTGATAGCTTTCTTGTTTCCTGGTTATGACAAGATATTATCACTCTTCTTAACATTTCGTGGTCCACACTTGGTATCATGTTTTTTCACAGAACCCTGGTTCCTTTTATTGGGAAATGGGTCTTTAGAGATCACAATCTGAATGCTAGTTCTGCTCATTGTCAGTGGGCTGATCATTGTTTCCAGGCGGTCTCAGGACAGAACAAGGAAATAAGGTGCTTTTTTTTCTTCCTTAAGAGAAAATATGTCCATAAGTTCATACTTTATTTTCAATTCAAATTTAGGCTTAGAAAGTTATTTGATTTTATATTTGAATTTTTTTTTTTTAAGATTTATTTATTTCTTCCCCTCATCCACCCCCCATTGTTTGTACTCACTGTCTGCTCTCTGTGTCTGTTCATTGTATGCTCTGTGTCTGCTCGTCTTCTTTTAGGAGGCACTGGAACCAAACCTGGGACCTCCCATATGGGAGGGAGGCACCCAGTCACTTGAGCCACATCCGCTCCCTGCTTGTTGTGTCTCTCGTTATGTCTCCTCCCTCATTGTGTAATCTCGTTGCTTTATCTTGTTCAGTCAGCTCACTGTCTTCCTCATCTTCTTCAGAAGACACCGGGAAACACACTGGCACCTCCCACGTGGGAAGCGGGTACCCAACTGCTTGAGCCACATCTGCTCCCTGGATCTCTTTTTAACAATGCTAATCTTGGTTCTTATAATAGCTATAGTTATATTTAATTACATGATATATACTTATATATAATATATAACTATAATAGTTTTAGAACAACAATACCATAAATTACTATGACATTTTTGAAAACAGATTTCTTTATAATTCTGAAACACTTGAAATAATTCCTGTGTTGTTAAACTACGAACTCCATAAATAGGTTTATTTGTTTGATCTTGCTTTCAGTTTTAGAGAGTGCTTGTTTCTCCCATTTTGATTTATGTTGTAAATACATCCACATGGTTCTAAATTCAAACCTACAAAACAAGATTCATTTGGAGAATTCTAGTTTACGACACTGTCCTCTCCATCCTATCCTATCCCTTTTCTGCTCCATAGGTAGTTTTTGTTTTTGTTTTTGTTTTAATCTTACTTGTCTTTCCCATTTTTTAATATAAGCAATATGTATATATAGTCAGTTCTTTTTTTAAAAAATATTGATAAAGCATACAATTCATCCAAAGTGTGCAATCAATGGTATTTGATATAATCACATAGCTGTGCATTCATCACTTCAGTATATAGTCAGTTCTTTACCCTGTACCTTTTAAGTGTTTATACAAAAAAAAACCTTGAGGCCCTAATCAATGAAAAGGTGTTTCCCATGAATGAGTGTTATTGTGTATCCAATATTTATGCATCACAGAGTACATATAAATTAGAGCTGAGTCTTTAGTGCAACAATGACTTACTACTATTGAAGCAAACAAATTTTTCATGCTTTTATTTTTTTAAGGTTATGGTTTTAAACAGTGTCCTGTGCATATATTGTTTTGTTTTTTGTTTTGTTTTGTCTTCAGGAATTGTATCCTGCATTTTGCATTCACAATGGAGGCTCTGACCTAGAGCGGCTTCCCACTGCCAGTACCTGCATGAATCTGCTAAAGCTCCCTGAGTTTTATGATGAGACACTTTTGCGAAGTAAACTTCTGTATGCTATTGAATGTGCTGCTGGGTTTGAATTGAGCTGAGCTGAAACTGATATTGGATCTGACCCTCTACAGAGATACTAACCAGTGCCTCCTTCATAAGCAGCACCTCCACCAGGCTGACTAAGGATTCTCGGGCTGGATTTCTGCGGCTCTCTTTTCTTACAGATGCCCTCATAAGTTCCTTTCCTCCTTCTGTCTGTCATTCCTTTCTTCCTTAATTTTTAAAATCATTTTTATTAAGTCACGGTCATTAATTTAAATGGACACTGCTTTTCAAATAACTTAAAAAAATGTTATGTGCCATGTGGCTGATTTAGTAATTTTGCCAAGAGCACGGTTTTAAGACTAGTGACAACTCAGTGAAATTAACCAAAGATAAAGCTTTGGCTTTGTGCTGATCAAATTATAAACACCTTCCTGAGCTGGCAGTGTACTTGGAAAATGCAGTGCATTGCTTATTGTGTTAAGACTGGGCTACACAATCTACAGAGGAAATACTTGTTAAGATACAAGGTCTGACAGGTCGAGAATGCTTGTTTTCAGGGGGCCCCACTGCTTCTCATGTGGTTGAACTGTTTACAAGTCTCATTGTTAAAATAAAGGCATTTTTTTTTCCTGCTGCCTTTACCAAAGTGGTTAAGTTTGGAAAATAGATACCCATGGTAATATTTTATTTGCGCTTTTTCAGCCATTTCCCAAAAATGGGACTAGCATGCCTATTTTAAGTATACATTGACCTGCATCATGATGATTTGGATATTACTTAATGTGGATGTGAGACATATGCTTCATTCTCTGTTCTATTTCTGTCTCCACTTTGTGCCTGTAGAGCTTTAGGGGGAGAGGGAGGGCTGCTATCCAATTTCTAAGGCATATATGTTACCTACAATAAATAATGATTTGGAGGAATATATACAGTGTAACATCTATTAAAAGTCATTTGAACCAAAGTAGTGGGCTTTAGCTTTTATATCTGAAGCCTGCTGTGGTCAGGTTCTTCCCATGATTTCGCTCATCTTCCTTATCACTTTGGGCTGTGTAAACCAGTCTTCCTAGATATTTGGTTAACTTAACCATGCTTTTGCATCCATCTGCTTCCTTGAGTGGTGCTGCTTTGACAAGAAGATGGGGGGTAAGTTACTGAACATATTTCCAGGGAAGAAAGAACATTTAGTAATTCTCTAGTAATAAGGCACTTTATCAGAATGTGATTTGTGTTGCTGTATGATTTCACTCATTAAAAATGGAAAGCTTTTCAAAACAAGATGTGTAAGCAGAGTGACACTTTGCTTATGTTGGGGGGCGGGGGAGGAATCTAAATTCTTATTCATCTCTTATGTCAAGTATTTTACTGTCACTGGAGGCTCTGTTGGATGTCATATTTAATTGATCATAATTAGCAATATACTTTTAAATGCAGGAACGCTGAATGACAATTAAGACAATGACCATTATCAAAACAAAGTGTATATTCTTAATTTGAATAATAAATTAAGTGTTTAAATGCTATTTGTGGTCTTGATATACAGAAATAAAATAATTAGGGTTTTGTCTTTGGTGTTTTTACTTTAGGTTATTTTATGTTGAATGTTCTATATCTTATTAATTTTTATAATTTATTATCAGTATTTTGGAAATGCAGTATTTGGGATTGAAGAGAAATTGGCACCTACAGCTGTTAGTTTTTTTCTCAGCTACTCTGAGCTTATTTATTTATTTATATATTCTAATGGCTAAGTATTTGCATTAAATATTTTTTCCCCAAGATTGTGTTGGAGTCATACCCCAAATCAGCATTAGTTATATTCTACCCCAGTGAAACCACAGTTTTTAAGTACTAATTAGTTTTGTCCCAGGTGTTTAAATGTCATCAGTTTCGGGAAGCGGATGTGGCTCAATCGATAGGGCTCCCGTTTACCATATGGGAGGCCCCGGGTTCGATTCCCGGGGCCTCCTGGTGAAGGCAAGCTGGCCCGCACGCAGTGAGCTGATGCAGCAGAACGGCCCAACAAAGGGAGACAAGCAGACACAAGAAAAACACACAGCAAATAGACACAGCGAGCACAAGCAGCAGGAGGGGGATAAATAAATAAATAAATAAAATCTTTAAAAATAAAAAATAAATAAAAAAATAAAAAATGTCATCAGTTAATATAGTATAATAATATAGCCTATTATTCACAAGTAAATGTATCAGCAGTTAAGGCTTATCATGTGAAATATCCAAAAAGAAAAAAGAAAGACTTATAGACATATGCTTTAATAAAATTAAGCAGTAAAATTAATCTTTCCAGCATATGCATTTGCTATTACTTTTGAATGAGGGGGGCAAGTTTCTACTAGTAATAATGTCATCTTCTCAGGTTAGTTTTAGCATAAAGTTGTTGAGAAAAATTATACCTACAGAAAGATTTTCCTTTCATCAATATTTCGTCAATGTTTGCTCTTTTCTATATTATTCTCTACTCTCTGCTTGTTGGTGGTAATTTTGTACCCAAACCTAAATGCTGAGTTTTAGGGAACATTACAGATCTTTCTCACAAATTTTTATCTGCAAATAGATCTTTGATTTGATGTCCTATGGCTCATGAAAGCAGCATTTTCAAGCTGCAATGTTAAAACAACCTTACTGCTACAGAGATAGTAAAGTTTATTCCAAAATTAAGTGTGCATGTTTGAATAGCACTGCTCTGGGTACTATGGAGTATGCTAAAAACAAGAGCTACCACCCCTGCCAAACAGGAGCTTACAGTTCAGTGAGAGAAACATTATACACATATACATGATATTGACAATTACAAAAAATAAAGGATAAAAAACAATACATCAAACAAATAAATAGAGGCACATGAGATTTGGCATATAGGAAGAGTTACAGTAGAAATAATTCTTTAAGAAAACTTGTTAAAGAATTGAGCTGTGAACTTGAAGTAATTTTAATGTTTTTAAATAATATGTTTGTCTCATATAATGCAAATAAAATAGACACTCAGGGCCTTGGAATCAGCCTAATATTTGACTGATTTTTTACAGCTAAGGCAAAAAAAAACATAGAAATTTAAAACCATTAACTCCAGTTAATCAATACAACTAGCATAATATTCTTTATGTCGAAGGACACAGCCCACACCCCCAGCCACACAACACAACAGTCGCCCTTGGAATTTCTTTTAGGGGGAAACCATATTCCCAAAACAAAGCATGAGTCATTGAGCTATTTATTTCGGTGTGCCTGGTATAAATTCAGGAAGATTTTCCTAGTGCTTCAGTGGCGGGAGACTTGGTGAGCAGGAGGTCCAGGTGGGAAAAATACAGAGAGCTGAGATACTCAAGTGAGACTGGAAATGGGAGGCCCTGTGCATCTCTGAAAAGCTATTGATTGTCCTGCTTTTAGGAAGAACTAAGGGCAAGATCTTCAGCCGCCTCAGATTATATATCCGTGAAATACATATAATCTATATACTTTTCTGTTTACAGGAATGTTTTAAAGGTAAGAGTTATAAATATACTTTTGATTTTAATAGTCTATAAAGGCAATAGAACCTATTTTTGTCTATTTAAGTGGTTTGATATCACAGGTTTAGGTACAGCAAATATTACACCCACTGACTACAAGATTGTGAGTACTTAGAGGACAGAAATTGTGTTATTTGTAGGCAGTACTAGGTACAGTAGCTGGGAATCCTGCCGTAATAACCTACAAAATTATACTGGTTTTGACCAAGTCTTAATACTGTTATCCTATTAAAGGCAATATTACTACTACTATATCCTCCTACTATATCCTCTGGTGGCAGTCAGAAAACAGAGTAATCCTTAAAAGCCCTTATCCTTTTTTGTATTATTTTCTTCCCTTCTCTCCATTTTTGTTTTAAAAGGCTAATTCACATTAGTGTTCCAGAGATGGACTATCATGGATTGGAATATTCATTGATGGCCCACTTTAGATGATAAAAGGAGGCAATGTAACATCAGAAATTTGCAAAGTGTAATTATATTACAAACTAAAAATGGTTAACAAGTTGCTTTGAAATTTGTAAAGTGTCTTTTTTTATATATTCTCTTACTGAGTAAGCTGAATATCTGTTCGCTATATATCAATCCTGCAATAAAAACAAAGATTCCCACCACCTGCCTACCAGTATATCCTAGACCCTCCACTAACGGGTGGGTCTTGGTAAAGCAAAAACAGAGGCTCTTCAGGGTTTACCAGCAAGAGAACTCGGCAGATTAGTGCTACCTATTAAGGACAAATACACCTGAGGCTATTGGTTCGCGTTTTCCCTTCTACTCCATTCAAGAATTTTAAAAAAGTATTTCCTTTATAATTTGCCCTGTAAAACCATTATATGCCATGGGAATTAGATTGGTGGGATGTTTTTGAGATTCATTGATAAGGAGAATTCTAAACAGTGCCTCAAACTAAAGTGGGCTGAGTGCCAAAATTGCAGACAAAAGTGATACCTCCATAAGGGTAAGTAGCATCACATCTTCAAGAAATTCAGAACAATTGTGTGAACTGATGAGCATCATTACCAGAAGCTTCTGCTTGGTACAGTACCAGGAAATACAGCAGCACTATTTGACTAAAGAATTTGGGGTGATAGAATAATGAGTGCCAGAGATGTTCAGACCATTAAGAGAGAGCCAGAGACACAGCAGAAAATAGTATTTTCTAAAGAAAATATTAGTTTCCCAGAGCTGCCATAACATTACCACAAACTGGTGGCTTAAAATATGTATCCCGGGAAGCAGATGTGGCTCAAGCAGTTGGGTGCCTCCTACCACATGGGAGGTCCCGGGTTCAGTTCCCGGTGCCTCCTAGGGAGGATGAGCAAGACAGTGAGCTAACGTGACAGGCTGGTGCAGTGAGGTGATGCAACTAGGAGACAGAAAGGCACAGTGAGAGACACAGCAGGCAGTAGTGGAAGTGGCTCAAGCCATTGGGCACCTCCCTCCCACATGGGAGGTCCCAGGTTTGGATCCTGGAGCCTCCTAAAAAACATGGAAGATGAGCGCACAGTGAGCCGGAGCAGGGAACGGGGGGGGGGGGGGGGGGGGG
>JAQZBX010098008.1:0-11626 GCA_029593785.1 Cabassous unicinctus | reverse complement strand
GGGTTGGCTCTGGGGGAGGCTCAGAGTTCAGGAAATGCCCTGGCATCGGGGCGGGCACCGACACACCAGGTACCACCTGAATCTGGGGGAGGGGCTCTGCTGTTGGGCCCTACACACCTGGCTGACCCAGCCAAAGCTGAGGTTGCCCTTCAGGGTGAAGTCAAGTTCTTCCTGGACGCCGAAGGAGGGGATATCACAGCGGAACCTCAGGCAGACGGCAACAGAGCAGTCCTAGGGACAGGAGAAGAAGGCCATTGAGAAGGGTCTTGACTTGGGGAGTGGACAGTAAGGAATATGGCCTCCAAAGAGAGGGTTGGTCTCTGTCCCAGCTCCTGGTAGGTAACCCCTAGATCCCTGGCATTGCTAGGGACATCTTTGTCATCCATCCCACCACACCTGGTAATTTCTGCTAAGGAGATGACTCGGGGTGGGGCAGCCCCACTGGTAGTCTCAGGGTGGGAGTAGGGTGTTACTAGAGGGTTGGGCCTTTGAGCCCACCCTCTGGGAAGAAAAGGGGGGCTGGAGATTGAGTCAGTCATGCCTACATAATGAAACCCCAATAAAAACACAGAATCCCGAAGCGCCGGTGAGCTTCCCTAGGTGGTAATCCACACCTCCTAGGGTGACGCATCCCGACTCCGCTGAGATAGGACACCCGAAGCTTTGCGTTTGAGACCTTGCCAGGTTCGCCCTACACGTCTCTTCTTTTGATTTGTTATTTGATTCCTCTTTGCTATAATAAAACTATAAACATAAATGTAGCGCTTTCCAGAGTTCTGTGAGTTGTTCTAGTGAATTATCAAACCCGAGGGAGTGGTGGGAACCCCCGAATTTGTAGCCAGTTGGTCAGAAGTGAAAGTGGCCCTGGAAACTCCCAAACGTGTGGCTGGTGTCTGAAGTGAGGGCAGCCTCGTGGGGATTGTACCCCCCAAATGCACAGTTGTTTCTGTAGTGGGGGGCCAGGGCCTTTCTCACCAGCTGGGGACTCTTTGCAAACTGGGCCAGGAAGTCAGAAAGCTGGGGAAGTTCCCTCTCAGACACACAGGGGAGACTCTAGTGAGAGAGAGAAACACTTTTAACCACAGAATGATCGACTTTTCACTCATAAAAAGGTCTGGGGCATTGGGGGATCAGACCCTGGGGGGGTGAAAAGAGGAGGGCAGGCACCTGTGAAGGGGCCACCAAAGCCACGTCCCACACGGCCACACCGTTGAGCAGGATGGGAACCCAGAAATTGATGCTGATGGCCATATCTTGCTGACTCAGGTTGTTCACCTGCAGAAAATTGAGGTTGTTGGGCCCCCCCAAATCCCATTTCTTTCCCGATCCCTCCACTTGGCTCCTCTCCAGCTTTCCAATGCCAACTTCCAACTTTATCAGCACCAGGGGAGGGCAGACATGGGTGCTCCCCAGAACCTCACGCGATATCGATGCTCGGCCTCTTTCCTGCTCCCCTCGCCGGAAGCTGAGAAGTTGAAGTACTTAGTGGATTCTTCCTGCCTGGAGAGAGAGGGTCTGTTGGTGAAAACCAGCCCGAGACCGCCCCAGCCGGGGAGCTGCTTCTGAGAGCTCTGTTGGGCCCAGGAGATACCCAGGGAAATAACAAGCATCCCCACGCCCCTCTCCAGCCTCAGCTCCCCAGTCGCTCAGAATTACTGGCCCTCCCGTGATGCCCCCGGCTCTCTCCCCTGTGACTTCGCTCAAGGGCTTTCTTTTTTTGGCATGTCCTTATCTGCCCCACTTCTGGAAAATTTCACTTAAAGGCCCAGCTTAAACATCACCTTTCCCGATGTTTCTAAACACGTTCCCAGGGGGAAAAGGCTTTCGCATGGCTTTCTCCCGCAGGTACATGGATGGCTTCAGGCAATGCTTGCACACACTGTTTCAGAGCAGGTAAGCCTAGGGGGACCCCAGGGGACCCTGACTGGATCGCTCAAGCCAACGTGGAGGGAGAGTCCCTCTGTGGTAGCCGTGGAGCTTCAACAGGTAACAAGCCCAAATCCCCAAGTGTTTAACATCTCAGTGGAATCCAGCAGACAAGCAGAGGGACCTAACACAGAAGCCATGGCAGCCACACGCAGGCTCCGTGGGCCCCACCAGCTCTCCCAGTGATGGGACCATGGGCTCGCCAGTTAAGAACAGAGCTCTGGAGCGGGACCGCCACAGCCCAGACCTCAGCTCCACCACTTCTTACCTGAGTCACTTGAGGCAAGTCACCTGGCCTCTGGGAGCCCTGTCGTTTCTTCCTCTTGCAAATAGGGAGGCTACTTACTCCCAGTGCCTGCCGCTCACTGCCTGCGCTGCCATCGGCGTCAGAGCTGATTTTGCCCTTCGTGTGCTAGCCTTCCTCTCTGCTCCCCATCTCAACCCCTTCTCTCTCTGCCTCAGTTTTCTCACCTTAAAATCCTCCAGATCTAAACTTCCTTCCAAATCCAAGTAAATCACCCGACTTTCCCGAGTCCTCTCGAAAAAGCGTCATTCGTGTGTGGCTGTGGCACGGTGTCTGATCCCTGTTTGCCACTTACCAGCTGAATGACAGGGGCAAGCCACTTAACCTCTTGGATTCTTTCTGGGTGGAATGGGGATACCAGTAATTACCCCCATAGAGTTACTGGGCCAACGAAACGAATGAATACGTGCGAAGTGGAGAAGACGCTGCCTGGTACACCAGGGGCTTGGAAAGGCAAAGACAGTGCTAGATCCCCTCCCGGTTTTCTCTAAACATTCACACGTGGCAGCAGCAGCAGCAGCTGCGACCTCAACCTCAAGACAATATTGCAAACTTCCAACCAACTTTCTAAACCGTTGACATTTTTTAATTCAGCCAACTGCGAGGAGACCCCTTGCTCTGCTTCCAGCCTGGTCCGCCGCAGCTCCTCAACCCACCTTCAGAGCCCAGAACTCGGTTTCGGGCACCTAGAGACCTTCCCAGCTGTTCTCACACCTCTGCTGTCCTCGGAGTTGTTAGTGGCCTGACCTTCCTTTTCCTCTATGTGGTTGCAAACCACTTCCGGGTTCGGCACCAGCTCCCCACTTCAGAGGACTCGGGAGAGCCTTGATCTCAATCTAGCTGCTTCGCTTCAGGCAGAGGAGAGGACTGGCTGCTGGTGGAAGGAAGCCCGCACAGTGGAGGGAGAGGGGAGCGTGCACGGTGGTGGCAAGCTGTGTGTCCCCCGCCCCCATGCCAGCGGCCAGTTCCTCAGTACTGGGCAGGAGCAAGAATTACGGTAGACTTTACAGAACTGAAGGAGTTGGGTTGCTCGGCTTCACTGGGTAACTAAGTGGATACTGAGAACATATAAAATGCCAGAGCAAATCTACAAGGGAAAGAGAGGCACGTGTGTCTGGGGAAGGTAACAGCAGATTTGTTTCTCCAGTCGCCTAGGAAATCAGTGTGGAAGAATCAACTGCCAACTCAATAACAGACACAGAGTGGGTCTTTCCTTACCTGCCCTCAAAAATATGAGCGCTAAATATTAAAATCTGCTCAGGTGAAAACTGCTTTGCAATGAAATTTCACCAGATTGAAATAAACACACTTGTGATATTTTAAAAATAAAAATATTCACCAGTTAAAAGAAAAAAAAAAAAAGAATTGTTGTGTAAATGTATGACTGGTCACCCATGCAGGCATTCCCATGTGTGGCAGCAGAGGGGCCTGCTTAGGTGCTCATCGTCAAAGGAGGGGGCCGGACCCCAGAGGGAGGTCCCAGCCTTGGAGGGAGGGTGCAGTGCATGGTGAAGGCCAGGGTTGAAGTACCTGCTGATCACGGTGTAGACGGCATATTTCACTGGGAGCTCCAGCTGGAAGGAGGTCTTGCTGGTCCCAGGCTTGTTATTCTCACTGGAGAAAGAGGAGGGGGAAGGGATCCAGGAGAGGCGTCTCCGGCTGGGGCCTGGGAACCCCCTCCCCGGGCCTGACCTGGACTCACCTGCCTGCCGTAGCTGTCAGAAGAAGCCTGTCTCCCAGGGCGGCCTTGGAGGAGACATCGAATGTGACTATGAAGCTGCCCTGGGCAAAGAAGAAGGCAGGAATGGAGAGAGGGAAGGTCAAGGGCGAGCGAGGGAAGGGGAGTGGGCCAGGACGAGGGAGAACAGCAATGAGGATTTGGGGGGAGCACGGACCTCGCTGCCCTCTCGGAAGATGGGATGGTTGATGCTGCAGCTGCTGCACCTCAGGCCCTCGCTGCCAGCAGGTGCTGCCTCACATGCCAGGCGCAGTGGGCGCTGATGGGGTTGGCTCTAGGGAAGAAGAAAGGAGTTTTAAGTTACCTACAGGGAAGCGGATGTGGCTCAATCAATAGGGCTCCCGTTTACCATATGGGAGGCCCCAGGTTCGCTTCCTGGGGCCTCCTGGTGAGGGCAGGCCGGCCTGCGCGTCGCGGTAGGCTGATGCAGCAAGACCTCGCAACAAAGGGGAGATAAGCAGACACAGAAAAAACACAGCAAATGGACACAGTGAACACAAGCAGCAAGGGGGGAATAAATAAATAAATAAATAAATCTTTAATAAATAAATAAATAAATAAGTTACCTACACACATAGATGGGATCGATATAGAACAGTGGTGTATTTGCAGAGCAGTAGGGGAAGGACAGACTTTTCGATAAATGGTACTGGGAAAATTGGTCCATTCCAAAACAAAAAAGACATTGAATCCATACCTCACTCCATACATTAAAATTAATTCCAAGACTTAAAGGTGAAAAGCAAAGCTATAAAGCTTGTAGAAGATAATACAGGGGAATATCTTCATGAGGTTGGGAAGTATCTCTGAAACAATACACACACATGAAAAGCACAAAGGAAAAGATTAACAAAATTAACCACTATAAAATGAAGATATTCTGTTTATAAAAAGAAACTGTAAAGAGACAGAAAAGACAAGCCACAGAATTGGAAAATATATTTGAACACATGTAATTGGAAAAAGACTAGTAACCAGAATATGTCAAGAGCTCTTACAAATCAAAAAGAAAAAGGTAGAAAACCCAATAGAAAATTAAGGAAAAGACTTGGGCAGGCACTTCCCCAAAGAAGAAATCCAAATGACCAAGAAATATATGAAAACTTTCTCAACCTCTCTGGTAGGCTCATAATGACTCCCAAAGATATCAGGTCCCAAGCCTTAGAACCTGTAAATGTTAACCTTACAAAGAAAAAGGGACCTTGCAGATGTGCTGAAGTTAAAAACCTTGAAGTGGCGAGATTAGCCTGGATTAGCCAGGTGGACCCTAGATGCCATCACATGTATCCTTATAAGAGGGAAGCAGAGGAAGATTTGACTACACACAGAGGAGAAAGCAATGTGAAGAGAGACTTGAGGAGGTTTGCCATTGAATGATGTATGTGTCCACAAGCAAAGGAATGTCAGCAGCCACCAGAAGCTGAAAAGGGGCAAGGAATGGACTCTCCCCTAGAGCCCCGAAGGGACAGTGGCACTGCCAACACCTTGACTTCAGCATAGTGATGCTGATTTCAGACATCTGGCCTCTAGAACTGTGAGAAGATGCATTTCTTTTGTTCTAAGCCACTAAATTTGTGATAATTTGATACATCAAGTTGTGGTCATTTGTTCTAATGAAGGAAATAGTACAACCTCAGCAGTATTTAATTTAATACAAATTAAAACCACGGGAAAACACAGTTAGCCACCCACCAGATTGACAAAAATTAAGAAGTCTGACAATGCCAAGTGTTGGGGTAGATGGGAAGCAACAGAAACTCTCATACACTGCTGATGGAAGTGTAAATTGGTAAAAAAATACTTTGGAAAGTGCTTTGGCGTTACTTAGTGAAGTTGAAGATACACATATTCAATGGCCCAGCAAGTACACTCATGGTGTATACCTTCCAGAAAATTTTGCATAGAAAATATGCACCAGGATACATGTTCAAGATGTATCATGGCCAAGAGCAACTCAAATGGCCATCAGTCAGGGAATTGATAAAGAATTTGTGGTATAGTCATACAAAGGGATTCTACACAGCAGTGAAAACGTTCTACAGCTACACACAACAACGTGGATGAATTTCACAGCCAAAACATGGAGGGAAAGAGGCAAGACATGAAAAGTACAAACAACATGTTCCCATTCACCCCGTTCATTTAGAGTTCCAATATTGACAAAACTGAACAGTATTATTTAGGGATGCACTCACGTGCGGTAAAACTATAAGAAACACAATGGAATGATTGTCACAAAGTCAAAATAGTGGTTACCTTTGGGGAGCAGGTGGGGTTATGATAGGAAGGGCACATGGGGGAAGGGATTCTGAAAGTGCTGATTGTGTTTTATTTCATCATCTAAGTGAAATGGGCATTTGCTTAATAATTATTCATTGAACTATACATGTGTTTTATGCACTTTTCTGTACAACATTATGCATCATCATAGGAGAAGAATTAAAGGGAATCTACTATATAACCCAGGACAGGGGAGAGGTTCCAGCTTGCTGGAACCGAGAGTAGCTACTTACCTGGGTGCCTAACAGCCGCCGATAGGACAGTCCTGGGGGGTAGTAGAAGTTGATCACGGTTCCGTAGGAGTCCTCGCCCTCATTCCTCACAGTTACATTCACACTGAGCTCCAGGGAGCTCCCCACCAGCAGGGTCTGCAGGCTGAAGAAGGAAGGACAAGACTGGACGCATGGTGCCATGGGAAATAGATTGGAACTGGATCAGGGGCAGGGGTAGGATTATGGGAACTCAAGAGCCGTGGGCTGATAATATGCCAATCAAAATAATGCCTTTGTTAGAAGGAAAGCCAAAGGGGAGCATGAGTCTGTCTCATCTTTTTGAGGATGGGAGACCCAAAAGCTTGAGTTCTGGATGAGAAACGAGATGGAGCTCACCCTGAGAAGCTGAGGTTGATGCTCAGGTCCCCTTCACAGAGGCGATCTTGTCCACAGTTCTTCTCAAAGGGGAGCTGCAGCAAGGCAGTATATTTTCTTCCCATCCCATGTCTTCATCTTTCTCCAGTCTCCTCTCTAGGAGCACTCTGTGCCCTAAATACTTATTCCTGGGCACAGAATAATTTTTACTGGGCACTTTTTTTTTTTTTGAGGTACCAGGGCCAGGGATTGAACCCGGGACCTTGTATGTGGGAAACTGGCGCTCAACCATTGAGCCCTATCAGCTCTCCTGAGTTATTTTTTCCATTTGTTTTTGCCTGTTGTTTGATTTTTTTTTTTTTTTTTAGGAGGCACCAGGGTCTGAACCGGGAACTTCTCATGTGGGAAGCAGGCACTCAACTGCTTGAGGGGCACTTTTTTTGTTGTTGCTGCTTTACTATTACTATTATTATTATTTTGTCTCCGAGGGGCACTTATTCTGTACCCAGCACTGTGTGAAACACTGGCAAGGAGTGAGGGTGGGAGGGGGATGGAAGATACAAGAAAGGTAAGACAAGATCCTTGGCTTCAAGAAGCATAAATCTCATTGAGGAGTCAAGTCCAACTCATACTGAAACAGTTATTCAACAAACATTATTAAGCGCCAAGAATGGGACAGGTACTGGGCTGGGTGGGAGATTGGGGCTACTTTACTAAGTGATGCCATCTTGTAGGTGGAAACCACAAGAAAATTAGGCATGATTTTTGCTCTCAGGGAAACTACAATCCCAAGAGACCCTGGTTGTAGATGCAGAGCAGCATGAGGCGATACGACCATGGCAGAATGGGGAGCCAGAGAAGAAGTGGCAGATGCTGGGTGTGGTTTTCAAAAGAGAAGTAGACAAGATTGGGCTTTGAGGACCGAGGAAGGGCTTTGAGGTAGAGAGAAGAAGGAAACATTTTCCAAATGAAAGCTACAGCACGGACAAAGGCACAGAGGTAGGGATGAGAAAAGTAGAGAAGATTCTGCAGAACGAGAACCAGACAATTTCTGTAGGGGGTAAAGTGGGTGACCAGCTGGGATGTGTGTAGGGCCTTGGAAGCTGGATGGAGGCATTTGGACTTATTGTGGTTGGTGGTCAATTGGGAGCCACCTAGGTTCTTAGGCACACAGGGACACAAAAAAAGTCAGCACATCCTTGGGACTTCATAGGAAGACTCACGGAAGCAGTGAAGAGGTCCTGTGAGCCCACAGCCAGCATGGGACGAAGGTTCCTGGAGGAGGTGATGGGCTCTCCCACCAGGGAGAAGTTGAGGCGTAGGATGATGGGGCTCACTGAGTCCTCCACACATTCCTGAGTGAGAATGGACTTTCAAGAACCTACTATCCTTCTTATCTTTCCTTTCTCCTCCACTGCATCCATTCCCTGCTGTCCAGACAGCCCCCATCCATGCTGGCGAGCAGCGTTCTCTCACCCCAATGTTCCTGTCTCCAGCCCCAGCTTCCCCACCCTCCCCAGCTCACTCAGCAGAAGGCAGAGATGCCAGAGGCTAGCCTGGGGGCTTCTTGTCCCTCTCCCCTTTACAGAATCCAAAGTTCTCACTGGTAAAAGCAGCTTCACAGTTTCACAGTAATCCCCCAGCCCCAGGGTTTTAACTCGAGACAAAGTCCAGTTCTTGGTCTCATCGAAAACGGCGCGAGAATTCAGACGGCCTGGGTCCAATGCCAGGTCATAGCTGACGGAGCTTTTGACGTCACCTGAAGTGGAAGGGGAAAGGGTTCAGGATGGAAAGGCAGAGACAACCTAGGGTTTTCTGTTTTTCATGTATTTGTTCATGCAACAAATATTTGCTGAGCATTTTCTATGGGCCGTGAATTCTACCGGGTGCTGGGGGCACACGTGGGGAAGAAGGTAGACATGGTCCTGGCCCTTATAGGCTCGCAGTGTAGCCAGGGAGACAAGGATACAGGCCATGGCCCTCGAGGGTGGTCAGTGTGAGGGCTGGGCCATCTGGTGGCACTGAGGAGGGCGTCCACTCCACCCTGGGCCGCCAGAGATGCCTTGCTGGAGGGGCCAGTGTCTGAGCTGAGGCCTGGAGGAGCAGGAGTCAGATGAAGAGTGGGGTGGTGTCCCCCATGGCGGGAACAGCAGGGACCAGAGTGACAGGAAGGCCTACAAGAGGGCCTGGGGGGCCAAATCAGAGAAGGCATCAGAGGAAGGGATTTGGGGCTTTAGAAATGCAAAGGGGGTGGGTGCAATTGAGGGGTGTTAAGTGGGGAGTGAAGAGACCAGATTTGCCTTTTAGGACCCATCACTCTATTTCCAATCTGGAGAATGGGTTGGTGGGGGCAAGGACCATTGTGGGGAGCAGCTCAAGATATTGTTACTTCCGTCTAGGTAGGAAAGAGAGGTGGTGGCCTAAAGGCTGTTATGGGGGCTGGGAGAGAAGTGGGCAGACCCCAGATCTTTCCTGGAGATAGAACCAACAGGCCTGGGTGTGGGGAGGGGGGAGAAAGGGGACCCTGGTTTCTGGCACCGACACCTGCATGGACGTGGAGGTGAGTTTCGGATTCCCAAGGCTATGGCTGGGGATCCCTCGGGGATTGTGGGGAGCTGGGTCCATCTGGAGGGGACTTACCTAGCCGGTCCAGGGAGCTTTTGTGGATAGTGAGGCAGACAGTGGCGTCCGCAGCTGCGAGGGGGGAGGACACCTCTTCCCCGCACTGGTACACAGACTTGGCCACCTCCATGGGGGTGAATGCCATGGCCACGCCCACTCGCAACACCGGCCGGCTCCTGAGCGCAGAAGTGAGCAGGTGAGCAGGGGCAGGGGCTGAGGACAGGGCCCCGCCTTTAGGAGGGGAACAGTGGCTGCAGGGGAGGGTGCAAGGGCGCGTCAAGGGGCTGGTCACCTGAGCAGGAGCACGTGCCCCTGGGCCCCCACCGCCAGGTCCACCAGTCCGTCCTGGGTGAGGTCCTGGCCCCCGCTCAGCGACTGCCCAAAATACAGGAGCTTGGGAGAGAGCTGGGAGCCCGAGATCCGCTGGCCAGAGAGAGAATGGAGAAGGGGGCGTCAAGGGGAGGTGCCGGGAAAGCTTGGAAAAGGGCGATTGGAAAGGAGATGGCGGTGCCAGGGGATCAGAATGGAGAAATGGAAAAGGAGAGATGGGAATGGGAAATGGAGGAGGGACTCAAGGACCTCCTGGCGGAGAGGAGGGGGCTCCTTTGGGCCAACCCCCCTTGAGGGTGCAGGTTAACTAGGAAATGGAAGCATAACAAGAGGAACAGAAGTCATCCTTCGTTGCCTTCATTCATAAAGGCAGTGGAGCCCTTACCGCTGTCCAGAGGCCTGTGGAGTTGGTTAGATCATCTCCACTTTCATAGGCAAATCTGAGGCTTACAGACCTTGCCCAAGGCCCCATAGCTGGTGGCAGCCAGTCGGGAGTTGGATTGGGATCTGACATCTTAACCTTTAAGGGGTCCGTAACAGACTGAAGTCTACTTGGAGCTAAAGAGGAGGAGAGAGCTGACTGGAGCTTAGCTGGGAGATTCAGGGACATAAACCACTGGAAGAAGGAAGGGAATGGCAGATGGGAAGCCTAAGTGGGGGACCCAAGACATGGTAACGAAGTGGAGCTAGAAGAGGCTAAAGATCAGGGGCCTCAAGGGGGGGATAAATAAATAAAAATAAATCTCTAAAGACCAGGGGCCTCACCTGGCTGTGGGAGGGGCCGAGGCCCAGCGCTGAGGTTCCAAGAAACAGGTAGACAGCGCCCCGGTTCTCCTGCTCCCCCGGGGCCCCGATGGCCACGTCCGTCAGCTTGTCCCCATTCACGTCCCCCAGCACTGTCAGGGCCGCCCCAAAGCGGCCCCAGGGGTGGCCCTGCTCCCCGCGGAGAACGGCCTCACACCGCCACCTGGCTCGCTGCAGAACAAAACCAGTGCCAGGTGCCCAGGCGGGTGACCCCTCCACCCCACCCCCGGACACCCTCCCGGCCCAGGCCCCGTCAGCCACTCACCCCTCTGGGGAAGGGGCAGATGGACACTTGCCCGCCCCGGGTCTGCTCGTAGTAATGGGGGGCTCCGACGAGGACCAGGTCGGTGCTGCCGTCTCTGTTCACATCCACGGAGCAGAGGGAGGCCCCGAAGTAGGAGCCGATCTGGAGGGCACAGCCTGGAGCCATCCTGCCTGCCCTCCCAGACGCCCCTGCTGGGCCAGGGCCTGGCTGTCCCCAGGCGACAGGACCTTCCCACCGCGGGCCCCCAAGTCCCTTCATCTTCTCCCTCTCAGCGCCTGCCGCCCCTGCCCGCCCTCCTGTCCCCTCACCCCAGCTTCCTCCACACCCCACCTGGGTCCCTGTGACTTCTGCCTTCGGCACCCATTGCCTGAACTCCTGAGTGAAGATGACAGCCTTCCCGGTGTGCTGATGGCGGGGGGCCCCCAGGATCAGGCTCTGCGCCCCCTTCCAAAGGGCCAGCTCAGTGGAGTAACCTGGGGGGGTC
Organism: Cabassous unicinctus; assembly: GCA_029593785.1. Lineage (NCBI taxonomy): Eukaryota > Metazoa > Chordata > Mammalia > Cingulata > Chlamyphoridae > Cabassous > Cabassous unicinctus. The sequence continues at coordinate 286 of JAQZBX010098008.1, read as the reverse complement.
AGGCCTCAGCACAAAGGCTCCCCCCACCCCCCCTGGGCTCCTGCCCTCCCCAGGCAGCTCACCTCCCCAGCCTGCCCCCCAAGCCAGCCTTTTCTCACCCAGGTAAGAGTCCTCCATGTCCGAGTTCTCCTGAGACATGTTGATGAAGGTGGGGCTCCTATTTGGGGGGTACAGGAAGGCACCTCCAGACCAGCCGAAGCTCCCCACAGCCCCCAGAACTGGTCCATCCTGGGAGGAAAGGATTCCAGGGCTGAGCAGGCTGGAGCAAGCAGACAGCATGTTCCAC
>JAQZBX010098007.1:0-11626 GCA_029593785.1 Cabassous unicinctus | reverse complement strand
GTAATCCATGGGGAACAGGTACACCCCTCTCAGACCTATGGGGTGTTGACCTTTATAGCCCTAATCTTTGAGGAATGTGCTCCACCCTCTCTGCACCCTGGAATGGCAAAACTCTCCAAGAACATTGGGTGGGAACATCCACCCTCTTCAACTGCAGGGACAAACTCACCCTCTCTGTACACATAGGTGGGGCACCCCTCTTGGCCCAATTAGATATCTTAAGTCCATATCTCTGCTTCCACAGTTTTCTTCTAAAGGCTGAATCTCCTTCAATCTCTCCTTTCCATGCCACATTTTGTCTGAGTTGACAGTGGTTTTGTTCATACAGCTCTCTCAGAAACTTTGTTGGTTTAGCATGCAGTAAGCAGGGATCCAAGCTATCAGACAGTAAGATTTTCCACAAGTTTTTCAGAGATAACTGCCTATTCAATTCTGATTTACAAGTTCCAGGTTTAGCTAAGACTTCAAATGGGGCATTTTCATCTAGGAATTTGATTTCCAGAAACTTGGAAGTTCTGGAATCAGTTTCTGTTTTCTTTGTGACCAAAAGTTCAGTCCTTAGTGTATTTCACGCAACTAGTATTTTGTTATAAGCTGCAAGGAGAAGCCAAGCCACATTCTCCAAGTTTACCTTGGAAAGTTATTCAAGTAAATACTCTGGTAAACCATTTTCAAATTCTGTCTTCCATATAACACCAGGAATTAACCTTACTAAGTTCTCTGCAACTTTAAAGCATGGGCCACCTTTCCTCCAGTTCCCAATAATGGTTTCATCATTTATTTCTAAGGCATCATAGAAAGTCTTTTTAGTGTTCATATTACTAACAGTCTCTTCAAAGTGATCTAGGCCTTCTCCATCAAGCATTTCACATTTCCTTCACAAATACCCCTTACTCATTTATAAAACCATTCCAACATTTTGGTAATTACAAAAGCACTTCCCCACTCCTCAGTGCCAAATTCTGTATTAGTCAGCCAAAGGGGTGCTAATGTGAAATACCAAAAATAGGTTGGTCTTTATAAAGGATATTTATTTGTGGTATAAATCCACAGATACCAGGCCATAAAGCATTAAGTTTCTTCTCTCAACACAGTCCATTGCCATGTGTTAGAACAAGACAGCTGCTGATGTTTGCCATGGTTCAGGATTCTTGGTTTCCTCTCTTTCTGGGGCTGTGTTTCTCTTTGGGATTACCTCGCATTTCCTTCACAAGGTCAACTGTAGACAATCAGGTGCATGGCTTGCTTCTCTTTTTCTGGGGCCTTCATTCCAACCTCAAAACTTCTTCTCAAAAACTTCTATTCAAAACCTACTCTGTCTGTCTGTCCATTGCCTTGCCTTTTATATTCCATTCCCCACACACCAAGGTTTGGGGCTCAATGCCCTACTGATGTGGCCAGTCAATGCCCTAATCATAACTTAATAATGCCCAGATTAACAGATCAGTTTACAAGCATGATCCAATTATATTTTTGGAATTCATAATTACATCAAACCATCCAAATGCAACAAACAGTTATATATATATGGATACCAACATCATAATCCTAATGCACAAGAGAATGAAACAAAGATATCTAGAAATCAGGAAAGGCTTTCTTGAAACAAAACCTGGAGCTCCTAATCTATCAGTAAATAATAATGAATTCATGTAAAATGTTTTCCTCTGAATTACCGATTTAAATTTGTGATTATTAAAAAATGCAGGCATCCCTGAGAAGAATTGGGTTTCTTAGGATTATTTCTCTCTAAGTTAGAGTAGTTTAACATTATTTCATCAACAATCAGGAAGAAAATCGGTTTCAAACATTTATTTGAAAAAAGCATTCCACACAAACTCATATCACTGAAGTATCTTAATTTTAAAGAATTTACTATTTATAAGGATGAAAAGTTTCATTTCCAATTGGCATTGACACACTGTATGGAAAAGTTCTTTCTCTCTAATTAAAAGTTTATTAGTAGATGATAATAGATATTTAACCATTCTTTTAAATATTGTATTTTATCAAGAACTTATTTTTTTTTCTTTTTTTAAATACACCTAATTTGGATATGAGAGACTATCACCCTAATCTGAGGTATATGTAGTTTTCACCAGCAAACTGCCCCATTCTTGATTCTGTAAATACACATTTTTTAACAGAATCTGTAAACTAACAAAACGTTTATGCCCTCTATCATGATACTCATAAAATTTTCTTTGAGCATCACATGACACCGAGGTGAAATATTTCTTACATCATGATAAAATATCATGATATGATTCCCTCCTAGCTACAGACCATACCATATGTTCAAAACAATTTTCCATGCCCTGCCTTCAATATGTTGAAACTTCAGTGTATGTGGTGTGTCTGTTTTAAATACTCTTGTGTTGAATTTTTCCTCATAGGCATGAGTTGGTTAATGGATTTTTTTCCCTTTTAATTCTAATTTTGAGAATAAGAGTGCAGTTTCTTTTCCCCAGGATTATTTTATTCTCTTTCTTTTCTATATCTTGCAGTGACTTTTATACTGAGGCTGTCTTTTCCAAAGATCCCATCCTCCATATCCCTGAGTTCCAAAAAATTAGTCTTAAACACTAAAATTTGATGTATCTGGTGTCTGGTGACTTTTGATAATGTTGGCCTTACATTGAGATGACAATAGTTTCTCATTCTATTCTCATTTCTTGCTTGTCACATGGATTCCATTGCTCTGAGTGTCTCTTGTTGGAAATATGATGTTTCTCCTAGTGGAAATTCCAAAGAGGAATTTGTTTCTCAGAAAGAATCAAAGCTTTAATGGAAATTGTATGATAAAAAAATAGTTTCATGAATAGAAGTTAGTATGCCCAAATGTTACTCCTGGGACAAATTAATTGGATTTTTGTTTCAATTAATTTCCACTATAACAGACTAATCATTTTCTTTTATAAGTGTTTGTGCCATTCTACTTCTTTCATATCATTGATTATATTAAATCTAACCAAATTTCACTCCTTTTAAAAATTTACATTTTCTGTCAGACATATCCATTTCAGTGTATAATTTAATATTAAAGACATTTGCAACACCTTTAAGAAGGCCAATCATTGCTTAATTTCCCCACATGATGTGGAAAGTGATCATATATTAATAGAATGGATAGATAAACAAAATTTTTTTTCAAGGACTCCCAGAAAAACATCTCTACATGGTAGTGCCATAAAAGTATTTGAGAGGTGAATGATTTCTTCTTTTTCATCGAGGTTTTCTTTATTATTATTATTACTATAGAAATATTGAAAGGGTTTAATAATGATTGAAGAGAGCAATGCATGCCTCTTTGAATATATGAATCACAAGGGAATGTACACATTGGATAAATAGGACATTGGTTTAATGTTTATCATTGAAACAGATTTGTTTCAAAAAATATTCATAATGTCAAAAAATGTAAACAAAATGTGTAGCATAACTCATACTTATTAGGCGTGTTTGAAAGACAGTCTTGCTAAACTTGAAAAAATAACTCACCGTTCAAGTTCCTACTTGAGAAGTGTGCATAGGTCTCCAGTAAGGAGTGATGCCCCTTTATATTGTAAGGGCGTGTGTTTTCCTCTTCACTACAACTTTGTGTATGTTCATGTATGAATGATATCCTTCGCTAAAAAATTGATGAAGGAAAAGAGGATCGTGTGGGTCAAACAGGAAATTTTGGAATTACCAATTTCTCTAAAGTGGTCTTTTTTGTTTTTCTCATTTTTAGATTCTATAATCCCATGTGCATAGAATGAGGGTCTGTACATTATGCTTGATGGACAAGGTCCACATTGAGAAACAGGAAGACATGGACCAGTCAAATGAACAAATTAAAAACCAGGAAGTGATGCAGAACATCCAACAACTAATCAAAGCTTTACAAACAAATACCATGGACCATCTTAAAAAAGTGAAGAACGATATTGAGGATAGAAAAATGACACTGGGAGAACATACTCAAGAAATTGTAAACTTACATAAAAGGGGTAATAGATATGCTGGTGATCAATCCACCAACCAAGAAATCAAAAAGACTCGGGATTCACATAACAGCAGATTTAAACAGGCAGAAGAAGAATTAGTTTTTTGGAAGACAATACCTCTGAAATCAAACAGATTAGTAGAAGAGATAGACAAAAAGATAGAAAAAGTCCAGCAGGGAGGTAATCTGGGAATTAATGTACAACGCAATGCACACAAACATACACATTATGGGCAACCCAGAAGGTGAAGAGAAGGGAAAGGGAACAGAAGGAGTGTTGAAGGAAATAATGGCTGAAAACTTCCATACCCTATTGAGAGGTGGATGTGCAGGTCCAGGAAGCACAGACACCCCAAACAGTATAAATCCCAAAAGGCCAACTCCTAGACATATACTTGTCAAAATGTCCAATGGTCAAGACAAAAAGAAAATACTCAAGGTAACAAGAGAAAAGAAAACCATTGCATATGAGGGAAGCACATTAAGATTAAGTGCTGATTTCTCAGGTGAAACAATGGAGGAAAGAAGACAGTGGTATTACATAATCAAAGTACTAAAAGAAAAAAAACTTCCAGCGATTAATTCTCTATACTTTATAGCTGGCATTCAAAAAAGATGGAGAGTTCAAAATATTAACAGATAAACAGAAATTAAGAGAGTATGTAAATAAAAAACCTGCACTTCCACAAATACTAAAGGAAGTTCTATGCATTGAAAGGAAAAAACAAGGGAGAGAGAGTTGAAGGAGAGTTTAAGAACAACTAAAAAGACAAAAACAGTAACAAAACAATGTATGACATACATTAACCCAAAGAAGAAATGGCTGATGTAAGAAATTCCTCATGAGTAGTAACACTGAATGTTAATGGATTAAATTGACCAATCAAGATACACAGATTGGCAGAATGTATAAGGAAATATGATCCCTCTATTTGCTGTCTACAAGAAACCCATCTTTGACCCAAGGATTGAAGGAGGCTGAAAGTTTTTGGCTGGAAAACAATTTTACAAGTTAATAATAGCCAAAAAAGGGCAGGAGTAGCTATTCAATATCAGACAAAAAAGACTTTTAATACAAAACTATTGTAAGACACAAAGATGGACACTATATATTAGTAAAAGGGGTAATCTATCAAGGAGAGAGAATAATCAGAAACATTTATGCACATGAACAGGGTGCCTCAAAATACAGGAGGCAAATTCTGGAAAAAAACAAGTGGAGAAATAAATGCCTCTACAATTATAGCAGGGGACTTTAATACACAATTATCATCATTAGATAGAACATCTAGACAGAAAATCAATAAAGAAACAAAGGCTCTGAACAATACATTACAAGACCTGGACTTAATAGACATATACAGAACACTACACCAAAATACAGAAAGATTTACCTTCTTATCGAGTGAATATGGACCATACTGCAAGATAGACCACATGCTAGGCCACAGAACGACACTTAATGAATTCAGTAAGATTGAGATTATACAAAGTATTTCTCTGACCACAAAGGAATGAAATTGGATATCACTAAGGGCCAGAGAAACTGTTTAGGCACAAGGATATGGAAGTTAAACAACACACTCTTAGAATAACAGTGGGTCAAGGAGGAAATCTCAGAAGAAATCAGTAACTACCTTGAAACTAATGAAAACGACAGCAGGACATAACAAAACCTATGGGATGCAGCAAAAGCATCCCTGAGAGGGAAGTACATAGCCATAAATACATATATTAAAAAAGAAGAAAGAGATAAAATTAGAAGACCTAACTGCACACTTGGAGGAATTGGAAAAACAACAACAAAGTAAAACAAAAGGAAGTAGAAATAAGGAAATAATAAAGATTAGAGCAGAACTAAATGAAATAGAGAATAAGAAAGCATTTGAAACAATAAACAAAACCAAAAGCTCCTTCTTCAAGAATATCAATAAAATTGAAAAACACTAAGCCAGACTAACAAATAAAAAGAGAGAACAGATGCAATTACACAAAATAAGTAATGAGCAAGGGGATATCACTATTGATCCCACAGAAATAAAGAGAATCATAAGAGGATACTTTGAAAAATTATATGCCAATAAGAATGATAGTTTAGTGGAAATGGGCAAGTTTCTAGAAACTCACAAACAGGCTACATTGATGAAAGAAGAAATTGATGAACCCAACAATACAATTACAATTAAAGAGATACACTCAGTCATCAAATCATCCCAAATAAGAAGAGCCCAGGACCAGATGGCTTCACAGCTGAATTCTACCAAACATTCAGCAAAGAGCTATCAAAAATTCTGCTGAAGCTCTTCCAAAAAATAGAAGTAGAAGGAATATTGCCTAACTCATTCTATGATGCCAACATTACCATAATACCAAAACCAAACAAAGATACCACAAGAAAGGAAAATTGCAGACCAATTTCTCTAATGAACCTAGATGCTAAAATCCTCAACACAATACATGCTAATCACTTTCAACAACATATCAAAAGGATTATACACCATGACAAAGTGAGTTTCATCCCGGGTATGCAAGGATGTTTCAATATAAGAAAATCAATCAATGTAATACAACACATAAATAGATTGAAACAAAAAAATCACATGATAATCGCTAAAGATGCTGAAAAAGCATTCGACAAAATACAGCACTCTTTCCTGATAAAAACATTGCAAAAGCTAGGAATGGAAGGAAATTTTCAGAATATGATAAAGGGTATATATGAAAAACCCAATGCTAACATCATCTTCAGTGCTGAAATCCTAAAAGCCTTCCCTCTGAGATCGGGAACAAGACGAGGATGCCCACTATCACCACTTCTATTTAAAAGTGTCTTAGATGTACTTGCTCGATCACTGAGGCAAGAAAAGTATATAAAAGACATCCAGATGGGAAAATAAGTATTAAAAATGTCTTTATTTGCAAACGACATCATCCTATACATAGAAAGACCTGAGAAATCTACAACAAATCTTCTAGAACTTAAAAAGGAGATCAGTAATGTTGCAGGGTTTAAGATCAATGCTCAAAAATCAGTAGCATTTAAGTACACCAATAACAAGCAATTTGACCAGGAAATCAAGAAAAAAATACCATTTACAACAGTAGATGAAATAATCAAATACCTAGGAATAAATTTAATGAAGGATGTAAAGTACTTATATACAGTAAACTACACAAAACTGTTAAAGGAATTCAAAGAAGACTTAAATAAATGGAAAAAATTCCCTAATCATGGTTAGGAAGACAAAACATCATCAAGATATCTATTCTACACAAACTAATCTAGAGATTGAAAGCAATCCCAATAAAAATCAACACAGTAATTTTTAAAGAACTGGAAAAACTAACCACAAAATATATTTGAAGAGGTAAGAGACCCCGATTTGCCAAAGGCATATTGAAAAAAAATGTAGTTGGAGGTATCACAGTACCTCACTTTAAAACATACTACAAATCTACAGTGATCAACACGGCATGATATTGGCACAAAGATAGACCTACTGACCAATGGAACCGAATTGAGAGGTCTGATATAGATCCTTGCATATATAGTCATCTTATATTCTACAAGGCCACCAAGCCCACACAGTTGGGAGAGAATGGCCATTGAACAAATGGTGCTTGGAGAACTGCATATCCATATCCAAAAGACTGAGAGAAGAATACCATCTCACACCTTACACAAAAATCAACACAAGATGGATCAAAGATATAAATATAAGAGCTAAAACCATAAAGACCTTGGAAGACAATGTAAGGAAGCATCTATAGGACATTATATTAGGAAATGGTTTCATGAAATTCACTGTCAAAGCATGAGCACCAAGAGAAAAAATAGATAAATGGGTTCTCAACAAAATTAAAAACTCCTGCACCTCAAAGGACATTATTAAGAAAATAGAAAGAAAGCCTACCCAAAGGGAGAATGTATTCAGGAACCATATATCTGTTAGGAGATTAACATGCTGCATATATAAAGAAATCCTACAAATCAAAAATAACAATACAGCACATTTAAAAATAGGTCCTTGTTTTTATGAGCCATTCCTCTCCCCCATGATAACTTGTAAACATTTGAGTCAATCTTTGTCACCTTGTGGACCCTACAAGTCCCCTTTTCACTAATGAGCGTTGGCAAGGACCTTCTTAAAGCATAAGGTAAATTTGGAGGCTGTGAGCTTTTGTACACTGAGTTCCAGGGTTTTCATTTGACTATATGTGAATTCAGTTTCTTTGTAAGAATGAGCTTGATTTTATTTCCAATAATTCCTAAAAAATTAAAATATGTCATATGAGTAGGACTTTATATATGGATACCTACAAAACAACCACTCTGCACTTGAGAACAGCCCAATGATGTCCAGAAAATCAGGAATGGTTTCCTTGAAACACCACTGTGAATATACCAAGGACCAGGGAATGTACACATTGGATAAAAAAGATATTTGTTTAATATGTCTCAATAAAACAACTTTGTTGTAAAATCGTGGGGATATCAGGAATTGTACACCCAAGGAGAGCCAGTTATAATAGTTATTAGTCATGTTTCAGAAATGCTGTGGTGAATTTATAAAATTGAATCACAATTCAAGTTTCTGCTGGAGATGAGTGCTATAAAATGTTATGCCGCATCATGTTCTAAGATTGTAACTCCTGCTCTAGACTTCAAGTTTATGTATGTTCATGAATGACTGACTCGCATCATTAAAAACATATATTGAGAGAAAGAGGGTTGTGAGAGCCAAATATGAAGCTTTGGAATTACCTAATTCTCTAAAGTTGTCTGCCTTTTGTGTTTCTTCATCGCTTGAGTCTATAATCACGCATTCATAGATTTTGAGACTGGTACACTCTCCTTGAGTTTTATGAGCCATTCCTCTTCCACATGATATCTTGTAAATATTTCAGGCTTTCTTTGTCACCTTGTGGATGGAATAATTCCCTTTATCTCTTCTGGGTGTTGTCAAGTTCCTTCATAAATCAGAGGAGAAATTTGGAGGCTGGGAGATATTTGTACTCTGAGTTCCTGGGTTTTCACTTGTTTATATGTGGATTCTGTTTCTTTTTAAAGAATCCTGAAATCATGGAAAAAGATCTCCTCTGAATTATCGATTTAAAGTTTTGATTATTCAAAAATTGAGGAATCACTGAAAAGCATTTCTTGTCCGCCCATTATTATTCTCTAAGGTAGAGTAGTTTAATATTATTTCAATAACTATTTGCAAGAAAATCTACTCCAAGAATTTATGTAAATACTCATGCCATATGAGCTCTTCTCTTTGAAGCCTCTTATTTTTAAAGAATTTACTATTAATAAGGGCTAAACTTTCATTTCCAATTAGCGTTGACAGGTTATGTGGAAAAGTTCTTTCCGTAGAAGTAAAGATTTATTTGCAGACCAAAATAGATAATTAAACATTCTTTTAAAATTTGTTACTTACCGAGGGCTTAAAATTTTATTTTCTTAATTTTAAATACACCAAATTGGTGTAGGAAGGAATATCATGGTCCTAATCTGAATTATATCTAATTTTTACATCCTTTGGCCACATTCTTGTTTTACTCAATATGTTTCTTAACAGAATCTGAAACCTAAAAAAATCCTTTATGCAGTCGGTCAGATTACTCAAACCACTTTCCTCCAGCATCACACCACAGGTGGTGGAATATTTCTAATAGATCATGATAAAATATCATGGCTTTTTTTCTCCTAAAAATTGACCATACTTTATGTTTAAAACACACTTTCATACCCTGATTTCAACAAGTCTGGATAGTTGATTGTATATGTCTATCTGTTTTGAAAACTCTTGTGTTTAATTTTTATCCACATAGTACTGAGTTGGCTAGTGGATTTTGCATTTCACTTCTAATTTTCAACCAGCATAGCACCACACTGCAAATGAGAATTAAAGCTTGGTTTCTTTCTTCCAGGATTCCATTGTTCTCTTCTTTTTTTTCTATTTTTAGCAGTGCCTTCTCTCCTGCTGCTGCCTTTTTCAAAAGGCCATCCTCCATGCCCCCAAGCTGCAATAAATAGTCTGCAGAATAGTTTGTGCTGCACCCAGCTAAGGTCCCTGCTTTGGAGGAATAGAAATAAGACAAGCCAGGCCAGTTGCTTGTAGCTGCCTTGTCGTCATTTTTCCTGAGTCAGCAATGGCAGGATGACCATGATTTTAGTGTGCAAAACTCCACCCCTGGGAGCCATTTTGGAATCCAATGCAAAAGTTCAATTTCATGTTACTTGAAAATTTACCCATTGCCCTAAGTTGGGAGGTATCTGGTGTCTAGTGACTTTGAGAATGTTGACCCTTCATTGACATGGCACTACTTTCTCATTCTATTCCAATTTCTTCCTCTGCCCTTGGATTCCTTTGCTCTGAGGATCACTGATTGGAATTCCTATTGATCTTGTTAATGTGTGGTAATTTATGCAGGTGAGATGTGTGCAATTTCCAAAGAGGATATTTTTTACTGAGAAAGAATGAATGAATCAATGCAAATTGCAAGATAAAACAGAATTTTATTTCACTCATAGAGATTATAATGTGCAAGTATTTTACAGGAAATATAATAATTAGTATTTTGTTATAATTTATTTCCCTAACATAATACTAATTATTTTCCTTGACATATGTTTTTGTCATATTATCTCTTTCATATCATAGATTATATTAAATCTAACCTAACTAATACTCCCTTTAAAAATTAACATTTTCTTTTAATCAAATATCCATTTCAGTTTATAATTTTAAAATAAAGACCTTTACAACAAATTTTAAAAAGCCATTCATTTTTCACTTTCTCCCCATGATGTAGTATGGGGTCACATATGAATAAAACTGATGGATAAACAAAAAAAGTTCTTCAAGGACAGCCAGAAAAACACCTATGTATGTCACTTTCCAAAAATGGATTAAGAGATGAAAATTTTGTCATTTATTCTTCGGGTTTTTCTTTATTTATTACAATGATAAAAGAGGTATTGAAAAGGTTTAATGATTATAGAGGAAGTGAATGCACACTTCTCTGAATACATCAAGGACCAGTGTATGTACACATTGGATAAATAAGACATTGGTTTAATTTCTCAATAAAGCAGATTTCATTTAAAATTCATAGGTATGTCAAGAATTGTACACCCAAGTGGAGCCATGGATCAGAGTTATTAATCATGTTTCAATGATGCTGTGTCCAATTTTTAAAAATGAATCACAATTCAAATTTCTGCTGGAGATTTGTGTATGGGACCACTGTAAGATGTTATGCCCCTTTCTTTTCTTCTATTTTATTGTGGCTAAAAATAAAATTTTTCACAATATATACCAATATTTGGAAAATGATATATAAATACATATGTATACATGTGCATTTGCTTACATAAATATATATATATATATTTTTTAAAGGTGCCTAGATTACCCAAATATTGCTGAGAAATTACAGGGATTCCCATGTTCCCCACCTCCCACACCTCCCAGAACATCCTACACCACCGTCCTTCATCAGTGTGACACAACACCCACAATGGATATACACAGCCTGCGGACTTGCCACCAAGCATAGACCACTGTTCACATCATAGACCACAATCTCTCCTACACAGTTCTGCATGGTATATGCTGATGCAAAATGGCC
>JAQZBX010098006.1:0-11626 GCA_029593785.1 Cabassous unicinctus | reverse complement strand
TAATGCTTTTTGAATGCACCAGGTTCTGCAGGTTTGAAAACTAAGCATGTTAATGATTAGTTGGCTGCTAAACACTTGCATTCACTTAAAATCACGGTCAAAACACTGGTGTATCAAATGCTCAGTGAATGCACCAGGTTCTGTGTTTTTGAAAACCAAGCAATTTAATGGTTAATTGGCAGTGATGCACTGGTTTTCACTTACAATAAATGTCAAAACACTGGTTTCATGTAACACATTGTGAATGCACCTTGCTTTTCCTTTTTGAAAACTAAGCAACTTACTTTCTTAATTGGCTGTCATGCACTTTTATTCACATACAAGCAATGTCAAAACACTGGTTTACCCAACGCTTTGTGAATGTACCTGGCTTTACAGTTTTGAAAATAAATCAAATTACTTGTATATTCAGCTGCTACACAGTTGTTTTAACTTACGATTAATGTCAAAACACTTGTTTAACCCAATGATCTGTGAATGCACCAGAAGTTTCAGTTCTGAAAACCTAGGAAATTACTTGTTTAATTGGCTGCAATGCACTTGTTTTCACTTACAATCAATGACAATACACTGGTTTTACCCAACACTCTGTCAATATACCACGTGCTTCAGTTTTGAAAACTAATAAATTTATTTATTTAATTGGATGCTACACACTTCTTTTCACTTAAAATCAATGTCAAAACACTGTTTTTTCCTAACATTTTGTGAATGCACCACGTTCTTTAGTTTTGAAAACTAAGAACATTATTTGTTTAATTGGCTGTTACACATTTATTTTTAGTTACATTATATGTCAAAACATTGGTTTTTCTAAAGCTCTCTGAAAGCACCAGGTTCATCTACTTTTAAAACTTAGCAGTTTTCTTGTTTTGTTTTTTTTTGCCTATGGCAGACTTGTTTTCACTTATGATCAATGTCAGAACACTTGTTTTCTCTAACATTCTGTGTATGCAACAGGTTCTTCAGTTTTGAAAACTATGCAAGTTACTTCTTTAATTGGCCACAATGCACTTGTTTTCACTTACAAATATTGTCAAAACACTGGATTTATCTAACACTCTGTGAATGCACCAGGTCCCTCAGTTTTGAAAACAGAGCACATTATTTGTTTAATTCTTTGCTGTACATTTATTTTTGCTTACATTTAATGCCATAACACTCGTTTTTCCTAATGTTCTGTGAATGCACCAGGTTCTGAAGTTTTGAAAACTTAGCAATTAATGGTTAATTGGATGCTACACACTTGTTTTCACTTACATTCAATGTCAACAGATTTCATCTAATTCTCTGAGAATGCACCAAGTTTTTCAATTTTGAAAACTAAGCAAGTGTTTTGGTTAATTGGTTTCTACACAATTGCTTTGATTTACATTCAATGCCACAACACAGGTTTTATCCAATGCTCTGTGAATTCACCATGTCTTTAAGTTTTGAAAACTAGGCAAGTTACTTCTTTGATTGGCTACAATGCATTTGTTTTCACTTACAATGAATGTCAAAACACTGGATTTACCAAATTTACTGTGAATGCACCATGTTTTAATTTGTGAAAACTAACTGACTTTGTTGTTTATTTGGCTGCTATGTGTTTGTTTTCACTTATACACAATGTGAAAACACTGGTTTCACCCAACATTATGTGATTGCACTAGGTTCTTCAGTTTTGAAAATTACACCAGTTACTTCCTTAATTGGCTGGATTGCACTTCTTTTCACTTACAATCGATGGTAAAACATGGGTTTTACCCAACACTATGTGAATGCACCAGGTCTACTGTTCTGTTTTGAAAACTAAGCAGCTTTCATTTTTATTCAGCTTCTATGGAAATATTTTCACTTACAATCAATAACAAAACACTGGTGTCACCAAACACACAGTGAATTCACCAGATTTTTATTTTTGAAAACTATGCAACTTCTTTAATTGGCTGCTATGCACTTGTTTTCACTTACAAACAATGTGAAAACACAGGTTTTACCCAATGCTTTGTGAATGCACCAGTTCATTAGTTTTGAAAACTAAGCTATGTACTTGCTTGTATGGCAGCTACATTGTTGTTTTCACTTACAGTCAGTGTCAAAACGCTGATTTTACATAATGCTCTCTGAATGTACCAGCTTTACTGTTACGTGATTAATTGGCTTTTATGCACTTGTTTTCACTTACAATCAATGCCACAACATGTATTTTATTCAAACCTCAGTGAAATTACCAGGTTCTTCAGTTTTGGAAACTAAGCAAGGTACTTGTTTAACTGGCTGCTACGCATTTGTTTTCCCTTGAAGTCAATGTTAAATTGTGGTTTTACCTAATGCTCCATAAATTCATCAGGTCCTACTGTTTTGTAAACCACACAAGTTATTTGATAAATTGGCTGATATGCACAAGCTTTCACCTACAATCAATGTCAATACACTGGTCATGAAACATGCTGTGAATTCATCATGTTTCTTTTTAAAAACTAAGCAAGTTACTTCTTCATTTGGCTGCTATGCACTTGTTTTCACTTAAAGTCAATGTCAAAACACTGGTAATACCTATTGCTCTATTAAGGCACCAGGTTCATTGGTTTGAAAATTAAGCAGGTTCCTTGTTTTTTGCCTACTACAGACTTGTTTTCACTTCTAATCAATGCCAGAACATTTGTTTTCCCTAATGCTCTGTGAATGAAACAAGTTTCTTAACTTTGAAAATTAAAATATGTACTTACATATTTGGTGGCTTCACACTTGTTTTCACTTACAATCACAGTCAAACCACTGGTTTTCCATAATGCTCTGTGAATGCACCAGACTCTGCAGCTTCGTTAACTGGCTGCTACACACTTGTTTTAACTTAAGTTAAAATGCTGGTTTTACCTAATGCTCTGTGAATGCACCAGGTTCTGCAGTTTTGAAAATTAAGCAATTTAATGGTTAACTGGCTGCCACACACTTGTTTTCACTTACAGTCAATATCTAAAAACTGGTTTCACCTAATGTTCTGTAAATGCCCAAGATTCTGCAGTTTTGAAAACCACGTAAGTTACTTCTTTTTTTTTGGCAGCTATACACTTGTTTTCACTTACAATCAAGGTTAAAACATTGATTTTACCTAATGCTCTATGAATGCATCAGTTTTATGTGTTTGAAAATGGAGCAGGTTTCTTGAATTTTTTTGTTTTTTTGTTTTTTGTTTTGCCTACTCCAACCTGTTTTAACTTACAATCAATGTCAGGCCACTTGTTTATTCTAACACTCTGTGAATGCAACAGGTTCTTCAGGTTTGTAAACTAAGGAAGTTGCTTATTCACTTGGCTGCTATGTACTTTTTTTCACTTACAATCAATGTCAAAATACTGGTTTTACCTAACGCTCTGTGAATGCACTATTTCAGTGATTTTGAAACCAAAACAAGTTAATGGTTAATTGGCTGCTAAGCACATGTGCTCACTTACAATCATTTTCAAACTCTGATTTTAACTAACACTCTGTTAATGAACTAGGTTCTTCAGTTTTGAACACTAAGCAAGTTACTTGATTAGTTGGCTGCTACACACAATATGCTACACATATTCATTGATATCACTTACACTCAAGAACACAACTCCGGTTTTATCCAATGCTCAGTGAATTCCCCAGATATTTCATAACTGAAGACTCAGCAATTTACTTGTTTAATTGACAGCTATGCCCTTGATTTCACTTACAATCAATGTAAAAATGCTGATTTTGCTAAACTCTCTTGGAAGACTCCATATTTTCATTTTTTTAAAACTGGCAAATTGCTTGCTTTATTGGCTGCTTTGACTTTTTTTTCACTTGCAATCAATATCAAACCTTGGATTTTACCTAATGCTCTGTGAATCCACTACATAAGTTACTTGTATAATTGGCTGCTATGCATTTGTTTTCATTTAAATTGAATGCCAAAACACTTTTTTTCACCTAATGCTCTGTGAATGCAACAGGTACGTCAATTTTGAATACTTAGCAAATAATGATTAATTGACTGCTATGCACTTGTTTTCAGTTATAATCAATGTCAAAACACTGGTTTCACCTAATGCTCCTTGAATGCACCAGGTTTTTCAGTTTTGAAATATTAGAAACTTACTTTTTTAAGTGACTGTTATGCAGTTGATTTAACTTACAATCAATGTCAAAGCACCGGTTTTACCTAATGCTCTGTGAATGCACTAGTCCTGTGATTTAGAAACCTAAGCATGTTAATGGATAATTTGCTGCTAGGCACATGTTTTCACTTACAATCAATTTCAAATTCTGGTTTTAACTAATGCTCTGTTAATGAGCTAGGTTCTTCAGTTTTAAAGCTAAGCAAGTTACTTGTTTAACTGGCTGCTCCGCATTTGTTTTCCCATAAAATCAATGTTAAGTCATGATTTTACTGAATGCTCCATAAATTCATCATGTTCTACTGTGTTGGAAAGCAAGCAAGAAGGTACTTTTTTAAGTGGTTGCCATGTCCTTGTTTTAACTTACATTCAATGAGAAAACACTAGATTTACCTAGTGCTCTGTGAATGCACCAGGTTCTCAAAGCTAAACAAGTTAATGGTTAATTGGCTGCTACACACTCATTTTCACTTACAGTAATTGCCAAAACACTGATTTCCCATAACACACTGTGATTGCACCAGATTTTCAGTTTTGAAAATTTAGCAAGTTACTTGATTAATCAGCTGCTAAACACAATGGTCTACACAAATTCATGGTTTTCACTTTCAATCAATGACACAACATGGGTTTTATCCAATGAGCAGTGAATTCACCAGGTTCATCATATCTGAAAATGCAGCAGTTTACTTGTTTAATTGACTGCTTTGCCCTTGATTGCACTTGGAATCAATGTCAAAACACTGGTTTCATTGAACTTGCATGGAAGGCTCCATGTTTTCATTTTTGAAAACTAGCAAGTGGCTTGTTTAATTGACTGTTCTGTACTTTTTTTCACTTACATTCAATATCAAACCACAGGTTTTATCTAATGCTCTGTGAATGCACCAATTCTGTCATTTTGAAACCTAAGCAAATTAATGGTTAATTGGCTGCTAAGCACTTGTTTTTTTCACTTACACTCAATGTCAAAACACTGCTTTTACCTCATGATCTCTGAATGGACCCACTTGTTCAGTTTTGGAAATTTAACAAGTTACTTGTTTAATTGGCTGCCATGCCCTTGTTTTCACTTACATTCAATGAAAAAAACGCTGGTTTTGCCTAATGCTCTGTGAATGCACTAGTTCTGTTGTTTTGAAACTTAAGCAAGTTAATAGTTAATTGGCTGTTAAGCATTTGATTTGACTTATAATCAATGTCAAAGCAATGGTTTTGCCTAATGCTCTTTGAATGTACCAATACTGTGATTTTGAAACCTAAAAAGTTAATGGTTAATTGGCTGCTAAGCACTTATTTTCACTTATAATCAATGTCAAAACACTGATTTGACCTAACACTCTGTGAATACACCAGGTTTTCACTTTTGAAAACTAACCTAGTTTCTTCTTATTTGGCTACTACACACTTGTTTTCTCATAAAAAATGCCAAACACGGATTTTATCCCACACTCTGTAAATGCACCAGTTTCTTCAGTCTTTTGAACTTGGCAAGTTCTTTGTTTAATTTTCTGTTATGCACTTGTTTTCCATTACAATCTTTGTAAAAACACTGGTTTTACCTAACACTCTGTGAATACACCAGTTTTGAAAACTAAGCAAGTTACTCATTTAATTGGCTGTTATGCATTTGTTTTCACTGAAACTCAGTGTAAAAATTGTAGTTTTACCTAAGGTTCCATGAATTCATCAGGTTCTACAGTTTTGGAAACCAAGCAAGTTAATTGTTTAATTGCCTGCTATGCATTTGTTCTCAGTTACAATTAATGTGAAATCACTGGTTTTACCTATCACTCAGTGAATGCACCAGTTCTGCGGTTTTGAAACCTAAGCAAGTTCATGGTTATTTGGCTGCTACGCACTCGTTTTCAATTACAATCAATGTCAAAACACTGGTTTTACCTAACACTCTGTGAATGAACCAGGTTCTTCAGTTATGAAAACTAAGTAAATTACTTGATTAATTGGTTGCTACACACAATGTGCTGCACATATTCATGGTTTTAACTTACAATCAATGACACAACAATGGTTTTATCCAATGTTCAGTGAATTTCCCAGGCTCTTCATAGCTAAAAACTCAGCAATTTGCTTGTTTAGTTGAATGTTACACCCTTGATTTCACTTACAATCATTGTAAAAACACTGGTTTTGCCGAGTTTCTTGGAAGACTCCATGTTTTCATTTTGAAAACTGGCAGGTTGCTTGTTTAATTGCTGGCTCTGTACTTTTTTTCACTTACAATCAATATCAAACAATGGGTTTTATGTAATGCTCGGTGAATGCACCAGGTTCTTCAGTTTTGAAAACTACACAACTTACTTGTATATTTCACTGCTATGCATTTGTTTTCATTTACATTCAATGCCAAAGCACTGGTTTTACCTAATGCTCTGTGAATGCACCAGGTTCTACAACTTTGAAAGCTAAGCAATTAATGGATAATTGGCTCTTATGCACTTCTTTTCACTTATAATCAATGTCAAAACACTGGTTTCAACTAATGCTCTGTGAATGAACCCAGTTCTTCAGTTTTGGAAATTTAGCAAGTTACTTATTTAATTGGCTGCCATGCTCTTGTTTTCACTTACATTCAATGAAAAAACAATGGTTTTGCCTAATGCTCTGTGAATGCACAAGGTTCTGCAATTTTAAAAACTAAGTAAGTTAATGGTTAATTGGCTCCTAAGCACTTGTTTCACTTGCAATCAATCTCAAAACCCTGGCTTCAACAAACACTCTGTGAATGCACAAGTTCTGTGGTTTTGAAACCTAAGCAAGTTAATAGTTAATTGGCTGTTAAGCACTTGTTTTTTTTCATTTACAATCAATGTCAAAACAGTGCTTTTACCTAATGCTATATGAATGCACAAGTTCTGTGGTTTTGAAATCTAAACAAGCCAATGGTTAATTGGCTGCTGAGCACTTGTTCTCACTTACAATCAATTTCATACACTGGTTTTACCTAACACTCTGTAATGAACTAGGTTCTTCAGTTTTGAAAAATAAGAAAGTTACTTGTTTAACTGATTACTGCACATTGTTTTCCCTTAAAATCAGTGTTAAATTAATGGTTTTACCTAACACTCCATAAATTCCTCAGGTTATACAGTTTTGAAAACCAAGCCAGCACCTTATTTAATTAGCTGTCACGTGCTTTTTTTTCACGTACATTCAATGACAACACTGGTTTTACCTAATGCTCTGTAAATGCACCGGGTTCTGCAGTTTTGAAAACTAAGTAAGTTAATGGTGAATTGGCTGCTACACACTTTTTTCCCTTACAATTAATACCAAAACACTGGTTTCACATATCGTGCTCTGAATGCACCAGAATTTCAGCTTTGAAAACTTAGCAAGTTACTGGATTAATCGGCTGCTACACACAATGGGCTACACAAATTCATTGTTTTCACTTTCAATCAATGACACAACATGGGTTTTATCCAATGCTCAGTGAATTCACCAGGTACTTCATATCTGAATACTCAGGAATTAACTTGTTTAATTCACTGCTTCTCCCAGGATTTCACTTACAATCAATGTAAAAAGACTGGCTTCTCCAAACTTTCTTGCAAGGCTCCATGTTTTCATTTATGAAAACTAGCAAGTTGCTTGTTTAATTGGCTGCTCTGTGCTTTTTTCCACTTACAGTCAATATCAAACTATGTGTTCTACCTAATGCTCTGTGAATGCACCAGGTTCTTTTGTTCTGAAAACTACAAAACTTACGTGTATAATTGGCTGCTATGCATTTGATTTCATTTGCATTCAAGTTCAAAACACTTGTTTTACCTAATGCTCTGTGAATGCACCAGGTTTTGCAATTTAAAAACCTAAGCAATTCATGGTTAATTGGCTGCTATGCACTTGTTTCCACTTCTAATCAATATCAAAAAAATGGCTTTGCCTAATGCTCTGTGAATGCACAAGGTCATTGAGTTTTGAAATATTAGAAACTTGCCTTTTTCAGTAGCTATTATGCAGTTTTTTTCACTTACAATCAATGTCAAAACACTGGTTTTACATGATGATTTGTGAATGCACCAGGTTTTCAGTTCTATAAACTAAGCAAGGTACTTGATTAATTGGCTACTACACAGTTCTTTTCACCTACAATCAATGCGACAACATGTGTTTTATCCAAACCTCAGTAAACTTACCAGGGTCTTCAGTTTTGAAAATTAAACCATTATCTTGTTTAACTGGCTACAACACATTTGTTTTCATTTAAAATCAAAGCTAAAATCATGGTTTTACCTAACACTCCATAAATTCAAAATGTTCTACAGTTTTGAAAACCAAGCAAGTTACTTGATTAAATGTTGCTACACCCTTATTTTCACTTACAATCAA
Organism: Cabassous unicinctus; assembly: GCA_029593785.1. Taxonomy (NCBI): domain Eukaryota; kingdom Metazoa; phylum Chordata; class Mammalia; order Cingulata; family Chlamyphoridae; genus Cabassous; species Cabassous unicinctus. The sequence continues at coordinate 3,152 of JAQZBX010098006.1, read as the reverse complement.
AGACAAAGCAATGATTTTTCATAGGACTCTGTGAATGTACCAGTTTTGTGGTTGTGAAACCTAAGGAAGTTAATGACTAATTGGCTACTATGCAGGTGTTTTCATGTACAATCAATGTCAAAGCACTGGTTTTACCTAATGCTCTGTGAATGCACCAGATCTGTGATTTTGAAACCGAAGCATGTTAATGATTAATCAGCTGCTAATCACTTGTTTTTGCTTACAATATATGTCAAAATCTGGTTTTACTTAACACTCTTTTAATGAATGAGGCTCTTCAGTTTTGGAAACTAAGCAAGTTACTTGTTTAACTGGCTGCTATGCATTTGTTTTCTCTTAAAATCAATGTTAAAATAATGGTTTTACCTAACACTCCACAAATTCATCAGATTCTACAGTTTGGAAAGCCAAGGAAATTACTTGTTTAATTGGAGGGTTTGCACTTGTTTACATTTATATTCAATGTCAAAGCACTGGTTTGCCTAATGATCTGTGAATGCACCAGTTCCGAGGTTTTGACACCTAAACAAGTTAATGGTAAATTGGCTGCTAAGCACTTGTTTGCACTTACAATCAATATCAAAAGACTGGTTTTACTTAACACTCTCTGAATGAACCAGGTTCTTCATTTTTGAAAACTAATCAATTTGCTAGGTTAACTGGCTGCCATGCCCTGGTTTTCACTTATATTCAATGACAAAGCATTCGTTTACCTAACACTCTTTGAATGTACCAGGTTCTGCTGTTTTGAAAATTAAGCAAGTTAATGGTTAATTGGTTACTAAGCACTTGTTTTCACTTGCAATCAGTGTCAAAACAATGGTTTCACCTAATGCTCTGTGAAGGCACCAAGTTTTCAGTTTTGAAAATCAACCAAGTTCTTCTTCAATTGGCTACTATGCACTTGTTTTCAGAAAAAAATAAATGTCAAAACCAATGTTTTACCCCTCACTCTTTGAATGCGCTAGGTTCTTCAGTATTTAGAACTGAGTAAGTTCCTTGTTTAATCTTCTGCTCTGTGCTTGTTTTCCATTACAATCTTGTCAAAACCCTGGTTTTACATAACACTCTGTGAATACACCAGGTTTTACAGTTTTGAAAGCTAAGCAAGTTACTCATTTAATTGGTTGTTAAGCATCTGTTTTCACTTAAATTCAATGTCAAAATTTTGGTTTTATTTAAGGCTTTGTGAATTCATCAGGTAGTACAGTTTTGAAAACCAAGCAAGTTAATTGTTTAATTAGCTGTTATGAATTAGTTTTCAGTTACAGTCAATGTCAAACCACTGCTTTTACCTAATGCTCAGTGAATGCACCAGTTCTCACGTTGGAAACCTAAGCATGTTTATGTTTAATTGGCTGCTAAATACATGTTTTCACTTACAATCAACGTCAAAACACTGGTTTCACCTATGGTCTGTGCATGCATCAAAGTTTCAATTTTGAAACTTAAGAAGGTACTTGTTTATTTGTCTTCTACACACTTGTTTTCAATTACAATCAAGGTCAAAACATGTGTTTTACCCAAAGCTATGAGAATGTGCCGGATGTTACAGCTTTGAAAAGTTAGGGATAACTTGTTTTTTGGGTGCTAAAAACTTGTTTTCACTTAAAGTCATGTCAAAACACTGGTTTCATTGAATTCTCTGTGAATCCCCCATGTTTTAATTTTTTAAAACTAAGGAAGTTACTTGTTTATTTGGCTGCTACACACTTGTTTTCACTTACAATGAATGTTAGAACACTTGTTTTACCTGATTATCTGTGAATTCACCAGGTTCCTCACTTTTGAAAACAAAGCAAGTTACTTGTTCAATTCGCTGCAATGCATATGTTTTCACTTAAAATCAATGTCAAACACTGGTGTTACCAAATGCTTGGTGAATGTAGAATGTTTTTATTTTTGAAAACTAAGCAACCTACTTGTTTAATTGTCAGCTACGCACTTGTTTTGACTTACAAAAAATGTCAAAACATGGGTTTAACCAAACACTATGTGAATGCACCTGTTTCTACAGTTTTGAAATAAGTAAGTTACTTCTTTATTTGCTGCTACAAGTTTGTTTTCACTTACAATCAATATCAAAACACTGGTTTCTCCTAACACTCTGTGACTGCACCAGGTTCTTCAGTTTTGAAAACTAAGCAAGTTACTTTTTAAAATGCCTGCTACACACTTGTTTTCACTTACAATCAAAGTCAAACACTGCTTTTAGCTAACACTCTTGAATGCACCAGGTACTCCAGTTTTGAAAACTAAGCAATTTTATGATAAATTGGCTTCTCTGCAATTGTTTTCACTTACAAGTAATGTCAGAACACTGGTTTTACATAACACTCTGTCAATGCACCAGGATCTTTAGTTATAAAACTAAGCTATATACTTGCATATTTGGGTGCTACACACTTGTTTTCACTTACAATCAATGTCAAAACACTGGTTTTAACTAAGGCTCTGTGAATACACCAGGTTCTGCCTTTATGAAAACTGAGCAAGATGATGGCTAATTGGCTGCTAAGCAATTTTTTTCACTTACAATCAATACCACAACACGGATTTTATCCAATGGTCAGTGAATTCAAAAGAGGATCTTCTGTTTTGAAAACTAAGCAAGTTACTTGTTTAATTGGCTACTATGCACATGGTTACATTTACAGTCAATATCAAAACATGGGTTTTTTCCTAATGCTCTGTGAATGCACCAGAATTTTTTCTGTTTTGAAAAATAAGAAGTTTTCTTGTATTTTTGCTTGCTGTGGACTTATTTTCAATTACAATCAGTATCAGAACACTGGATTTATCAAAAGCTCTGTGAATGCACCACGTTCTCCAGTTTTGAAAACTTTACAGTTTACTTCTTTAATTGCCTACAATGCACTTATTTTCATTTAGAAACAATGTCAAAACCCTTGATTTACTTAACTCTCTGTGAATGCACCAAGTTAATGTTTTGCAAACTAAACCGGTTTCTTCTTTTCTTGCCTGCCACAGACTTGTTTTCACTCACAATCCATATCAGACCTCTTCATTCCATTATGTTCTGTGAATACACCAGGTTCTTCAGTTTTGAAAACTATATATGTTACTTATATTATTGGCTGCAATGCACTTATTTTCACTTACAATGTCAAATCATTGGATTTATCTAATGC